>CM049797.1:12954899-13083696 GCA_027422405.1 Ptychobarbus kaznakovi
TATGTCATTAAATATACATATGTCACCTGTTTAAAAGAAATTGTATATAAAATATTATTGGAGTATATTTTACAAGAAAATACTATTTCAGATTTTCTGCTTCAAAATTTCACATTCAATTAATTTAATTTAAGATTGTTATATATAATTTGTGACATTTGCCAGCACTTTCTTATAGAATATCATATTTTTCAGTGTAAACGATATTTGTAAGGACATATAATCTGAGAATTCCCAATGATGATTCAAGAATAGTCACTTTGTCTTTTGTATGTCCTCACTTATTTAATAACCGGAACTGTCAGAATATCCCAGTCATCCTGACTTCCTAATAGGAAACGGAAGTGTGAGTAGTGTTGTTAACATTGATCCTAAACATCTCCACCTGGTCAGCCTGAGGGCCAGTGCCCATCCCCACCCACCTGCAGCATCGATGGACTATGCTGAAATAGCTGTATTGTTTTTGGAAATGGAGGTTGGGGTATTTAGTGGCAGTGTAGGGGTGGGGTAAATGGTCCTCTAACAGCTGCTGACCCGCAAACCCTTCCTTACCCGCTAAACACACACGCTTGTATGCACAAAGGTCTGGTTTCCATTTCAGCTTTCAGGTGGAAAGGGTGGAAAGAAGTTGACCCTGCCCTGCGTTACGCCATTCTCCCTGACAGCTCTACGTGTTAAAGCTGTGATATGGCACACGCACAGCCTCCCAATTTAGCCAAATGGGTCTTGACTGCTACCAGACCTTCCCGGTATCTCTGAGCAAACCCTCCTGCACCCTGCTGCCACTCTGAACATCATCAATCTCCATAAGGGCTTCCTCTGTAAAGCTTTCCTCATTATTATTGTTGCGTTATGTTTCAGAAAGCTAAAAACGTAAGCAAAGTCGCCGATGAGTTAAATGTTACAGTCCTTATGCTGTATATAATGGACCTAGTATTATTTTAAAGTCTTTTTAAAGTCTTTTGAATAAATTATAGGAGTGTAAACACACATGAAATCACTACTGAACCACTTTAAGTCAATGTCAATTAGATTTAAAACCATCTACTACATGGTCAAAAGTATGTAAGGACACATGAACAACCCACCTATGTGCTTGTTGAGGATTTAACTTCAAAAGCATGAACCGTTTCATATATTAAAGAATTAGTTCACCCTGAAAGGTATTTTTTATAAATGCCATTGAAACAAGTACATAAAATGTTGTTTGGTCAACAAAAAAATCTTGAGATAATAAATAAATGTTTACCGCAATGATTTGTTACATATATGTGAGTGATTGCGTGTGTGTGTGTGTGTGTGTGTGTGTGTGTGTGTGTGTGTGTGTGTGTGTGTGTGTGTGTGTGTGTGTGTGTGTGTGTGTGTGTGTGTGTGTGTGTGTGTGTGTGTGTGTTGTGTGTGTGTGTGTGTGTGTGTTGTGTGTGTGTGTGTGTGTGTGTGTGTGTGTGTGTGTGTGTGTGTGTGGTGGGTGTGTGTGTGTTGTGTGTGTGTGTGTGTACAAATATAACATTTATATTTATATTTATATACATTTATATGTATATGCATATGTATATAAATAGTTTTGTAAAAACAATAACATAAAAAGGTTGTAAATGTAATCTATATAAATGTAATATATAATATTTGAATGTTTAAATAATCACGCATTTGAATAGGCCTATATCACATGGGCTATATGGGGGTCTTTTTAAATACTCTAATAGGCTAGTATTTCTATAGTTGTGGCGAAACTTACTGTGTTTACTGTGTGTGACGTGCTGAAATCGCGTTTGGTCTCGTACTGTAGCGCTCCCTTGTCAGTGTCGTGGCTTTGACATTTATTGTGATTACAGGAAATTGGTGTTTAAGCGCCAGCAGAAGATAGAGTGTAAATAATACTCTTTGAGAGAAGCAGCCTATTAGCGAAGTTAAAAACAACTAGTAAGTGTATTTACTTGTCTCATTAGTGTTTAGCAGTTTGTTGTTGCTAGGAAACGCTTGTTTTTGTTTACTGTGTGGTGACGTTTTGTCAGTGTCGGGCGCTTGCTTGGCCATTTATTGTGATTAACATGAAATTGTGGTTCAGCTGAATTGGAGTTGTATTTTGTTAGATGGGTATAAAAAGCTTAGTTTACCGCGGCAGCGGTCGCGGCAGCCTTTGTGTGAAGCTCCTCGTGAGAAGACCGAAGAGTGTAAAGACCATCGACTCGGCTCTTTTTTTTTTTTTTGATTACTGATAACTACGCCGTTTGATTTATCTATTTTAATTTTACATAAATGATGTATGATTTCATATGTCTTTATAGGTATTTACTTTAGTTTTAGTTTTAATACATTGTATTTATTTTAGTAACGTTACTTTCAACATACTGCATGGAAATGAATAACATATGCATATATGGGTGTTTTGGCTTAGTGTCATATTATAATAATTTTTATACTCATACCTTTGGTTGTTTTAATATTTTGAAATGTTTTTAGCTTTATTTTTTGTTTACATTTAAAATATTAAGTTTTGAAATGTTGTTGTATGCATTTGTCATTTTATTTAATTTCTCAATGTTCTTAAATGTGTGTGTATATATAGTATTTATATGACTTGTAACTTTTTTTAGTTCTAGTTTTATTACTTTTCTTATTTGTAAGTCGCTTTGGATAAAAGCGTCTGCTAAATGAAATAAAAAGTAAGTAAAGTACAGTAATATACTGTAATATACTGTATATATACAATTTTCACACAGTATAATTGTAATTTAAAACTTTTTATGAAATGGGTCCCTCGCAAGGGAATTTAGAGGGTCCTTGGCATCGAAAGGTTTGAAAAATATAGTCTATGCCTGCTAATTAAAACAAACAAACCAAAAACACTTATGATTCATGTTCACAAATGCATATACAAATCTTTGTCCAATCAAATGCACTAGTCTATAAAAAGAAAATGTCTCTCAACTAAAAGCAGCTAATGTCAACTTCTAAAAGCCAGCAATTTTACAATCGAGAACGTTATCATCACAGCAAAGAAAACTGTGCTCAGAGAGCAATTTAATTGGGTCTTTAAAGGCCTCTCAATACAGGTCGAGAAGCTACCTCTAAATACAGAAATGTTCCATATACAAAATAAAATAAAATTATAATAACAACTAAAATAAAAAATAAACCTCAAATCTCTATGTAATGCAATGAGGGCATTAAAAATCCCAAAATACATTCTGAGACAAGCACACAATAATAAGTGCAATCACGTGATTCTGATGACGCGCGAAATGCAGCAGGAGCGCAGGAAGTGATTTCTCTCCATAGGAATCAGTAGCAGATACTCAAAGAGCATTTATCATGTACTAAAACTTTTCATAAGGGAGGAAAAGTCAAAACTGGCTTGTAAACCTGCATCTGCGGTCGGGAGTAGCGAGTCGGATAATGCTTGTGTGGGAAAATGGTTAATATAAAATATATAAAATTTAAGAATATATTGAAATATTATAAAGATATATATAAATAGATACAAGGTGACACAGCCAAAATTCACTCAATGCTAAACGCCACACGTAGACATGATGTAAATAAGGTATTATTTGCAGCTTCACTGATTATAAAGGAACCGTGATATTGCATAAATTGAAGTGAGTGACAGCTTTTTAGTGATTACATGGAAGCGATATTTGCTCTCTTTCTGGGCTGTAATCAGATCCTAATTTAAATAAATGTATTTTACGTGCTGCTAACAGGACCCACGGCCACAAACCCTGTACATGCAGCAAAGTTTCAGGAATTACATATCCCGCATCCCTCATATAAATATGGGATTTACTTTCGAAATAGCTTGTTTGCAATCATAGTAAATTGTGTAGCCCATATCCACCGCCTCAATGGTATGTAAGTATTTCAATTTAGTTTAAAAATCGCTCCTCTTTATAACATAAGGATCACGTAACATATGTTGTATTTTTCTGTTTATACCTTTCTCTTGTTATGGCGCCTAAACCAGTATATTACGGACTTTCCTCTATCTCATCCCTTCTCTTTTTTAGTCACTTCTAAAACTTTGCTGCATACAGGGTTTGTGTACGTGGGTCCTGTTAGCAGCACGTAAAGCAAAACCTTTATTCAGTCTAGAAAGCAAGTAAATAGCGCTTCTATATAATCACTAAAAAGCTGTCACTCACTTCAATTTATTGCAATCTCACAATGTTCCGTTATAATCAATGAAGCTCTCTGAACTGCAAATAATATCTTATTTACATCGTGTCTACATGTGGCGTTTAGCATTGAGTGAATTCTGATTGTCTCATGCTGAATGCTTGAGAAATCACAGGCCTGGATTATCTATTTATATATGTCTTTATTAATATCTTAAAATATTATTTTATTATAATATTTTTACTGACCGCAGACACAGGTTACCATGCCACTTTTGACCGATTTGAGCATTCATAAACAACACAAAACACAGGCATCTTCAGTTTCTGCTACTGATTCCTATGGGGAAAAATCATTTCCTGCCTTTCAGCTGTTTCGTGCCACAGCAATGATGTCATGTGCAAACAACCTATATGCAGTAGTTGACATGCTGGCTACCAAATTATTTATGGACACAAAACTACTTTGACTACAACACCAGCCGTGACCCCTGAGCCACCCGACATAAAACATCTAACTGACTGTCAATACTCCAAACCAATGAAAAATGGATTTGGTGTTCACCACATTCCTGTGTAAAGGGTTGAAAATACAGTGAAATGTATGCATAGATTTAAGTTACTGCAATATTTATTATAAGCATATCTATTATTCAGGATATTGAGTGAGAGAGTTTCAGTGGCCAGACAAACCGGCATGTGCCATTGATAATTTCTGAAGGGACCACAATGGCAAGCTTCCCTCCCACTTTAACATCTGTCAAATAGACCAGAAACAGTCACAAAGCACAAGGCTTGTACCATCTTGTCTCTCTCAGCCAGTACCCATTGTTTCCCAACAACTTACATGCAAGTCCCAAAAACCCACAAGCACGCTTACTGATAGTGTTTCATGTCCCAAAATGCACAGTGGTGCAGTTACATGCTCGAGCTAAACATAGAAATGGATATTGTAAATAGAGCTGCACAGAATACTTCACAGACAGAGCAAAAATTCCTGGAAGATTATTTTTTTCCTCATTTGCTATTGTTTTTGGTGTGCCAGGGAATTCAAAAATACATTCACATGGATTTGCTTATGACAGAACGCCTCAGGGGTTGATTACATATTTCAGATCCTAAAATAGTTTTGTCTACACCTAACACACTCGTTAAAGCTGAACCTCTGTGCTGTGTGTGTGTGTGTGTGTGTGTGTGTGTGTGTGTGTGTGTGTGTGTGTGTGTGTGTGTGTGTGTGTGTGTGTGTGTGTGTGTGTGTGTGTGTGTGTGTGTGTGTGTGTGTGTGTGTGTGTGTGTGTGTGTGTGTGTGTGTGTGTGTGTGTGTGTGTGTGTGTGTGTGTGTGTGTGTGTGTGTGTGTGTGTGTGTGTGTGTGTGTGTGTGTGTGTGTGTGTGTGTGTGCCTGGTGCCTCAAACCAAAGTAATGAAATTATTTAAAATTAACCCCATGTTATCTTGTGACACTGTGGTAAATGTAAACTCTCTGTTGTTCCTAGTCTATATGGTATATGTCAGCCAAGTGCACCTGCATGTGCGCCTGCATGTGCATAGGTTTGCATTGATTCTGTCTCAACAGCAGTTCAACAGCTGCATTTGTTAGTGTCTGCATATTTGTGTGTTGAAAGTGTTATGTGTCAGTTTTACATTAGAGAATATGTGATCTGAAGAGTTCAGAGTCAATACAGTTAAACTATAGTTAAACTAGACTGAAGAGATTAAACTGAGAAATCAACATTAAGAGATTAAGTCTAGATTTCAGGATGTTTCCATGTCAAAATGTATGCAAATAATTCTGCATAAAATACAAAATAATCTAAGAATGTGAGATTTAACGTTTATCTAATTTGAAAAAAAGAAAAAAAACTAAAATAAAATTGTTAATGTCTTGTGCATGTGTATAATGTTGATATATAAAGCACATTTACCTTTTTGAAGGATGTTTTGAATTTTCTTCTAGAAAACTAGACAAAAATACTGATTAAGCAATTTACTTTTTTCGGTGAAAAAGTAACATGAATATTCTCCTACACGCTGCCCATCCTCTTATGTCGAGTGTTGTGTATGTTTTTATATTCTAAACAAAAAAAAAAGAGTTTGAGTTTCAAAGAAACATTGCTGGAGTCAATGCAAATATGTTTCCAGTTAGACTGTGTGAAATAAATGAGTGACATTAATGCTAACACACCAACAGCAAAAACCACATCAGAGGTGCTGCCTACCTGCCCATCTCTGACCACAGATCATTTCCTGGTAAAGAGTGGGCAACTAAAAAGACAGCTTGTTTTTGCTTTTGACGGATCAGAGAAGTTTGTTTATATATGGTTACAAATAGAAATATGGAGGAGGAAGTTAAATCAGCAGTGAACACAGACAACCACACAGTTATGTGTATTCCCTCATTTCTCATAGACAATGTAGAAACAAATGTATTCATTGGATCAAATATACCATAATTTATTTTTGGCTGGAGTTCTTTCCCATTTCTGTTTTGCAGTGTATACTTTATGGAGGTTATGGAGAGCAGCTTGTCAAAGGGCCTCTGAAAACATAAATGAATAAATTCATACTCAAAAAGGTCATGTCATATTTTTTTTTGCACCAAATATAGTTGTAACTGACATATACAGTATGACTTCTTTGCTACACTTTGTTAGTTAAATACACTTTCTGTACTCTTTCAAAAGGTACTAATGCCTGTATGTGCCATTTAGGTACTAATATGTAAACTTTTGGAGAGTGATGTTTTTGCTGCCTTGTGTCATTATGGTTGTTCTAAACTGGGTAAGAAGTTCTGAACGTTTTCATAGAACATTTCAACTGTTTTATTTCAAAGATGAAAATATGACTTTAGACAGAACTTTGGGCAGAAACACCGACCCTTATTGTGGTCAGAGCTTTGGAAACATAGTGATGGTGTGTAAGTATTCCTCCAAAGAACAAAGAGAATTTAAGAAGGGAGGAAAATAAATACTAACTGGCTATGACAAGAGTTATGAGTGGAGACAGAACAGCTTCTTTTAGTGCAACAACCTGGCTAGATGGAAACTGCAGGAGTCAGTGAGAATTGAGTAGAGGGGGAAATTTGGTTTAAATTGTATTAAAATTATGTCATTATTTGAATAAAAACACACATACTTAAGCTAGATTGGAAACTGCAGGAGGTCAGTGAGAATTTGAGTAGAGGGGGGAAATTTGTTACATTTTTATTAAAATTATGTCAATAATTTAATGCAAAATACATATTATTATTATTACTTTTATTATTTACATTTAATTATTTATGGACCCCTTTCTCAAGACTGTGATACCGGGTTTCAGCGATCGTCAGCATCAAAAATCCTAAAAAGTTTTTTTATATGTAGATTTTTTTTTTACGTATGTACATTTATAACACTACTATAATACTACTATAATACTTTGTATTATATCACCTTTGCATCAAATTACAAAACCACTAATTAATGCTAATACAAGGGTGTTTCTAATGCAGCGTCTATGGGAGTGACGATAAAATTGACATGAAAAAGGTCCATTATTTTGGTGTGAAATGTTTGTGAAATGTCATCATATGTTTAGATGTCTACAGTGGATGGATGAATGAATGCTTGGATGGATGGATTCCCTGTCTTTCTTTAAAATGCCCCCCAGTGTCACCCTTTTAATATATGCAAAATTAATCCACAATGCTGTGCTGAGGTTAAGCTATGGTCTATAGGGCCATGCCAGGACATCTTCCAACAATTGCCCAAATACACTCTAGTCTGGCAGACGCCTCAGTAAGAGGTGACAGCTGGGGCTAAAGATGTGTTTATCGCTAATTTACTCTGACAGCTTTCAAGGAATCCTGTTGAGGATGCAGCCTCATTTGCATAATAACCACCAAAAGATTGTACAGCCCCCCCATCACTGTTTTTGACAAATTTGAATGACACAACATTGTCAACCAGAGATAACTGTCATCTGTCTTATCTATATGTACATAAAGTTATAGTACACATAAAGTTCTTGTGTAGGGAATCTTATGTGAAACAATGGCCCATTTATTGCATTTGTTATTATTCATTTTATGTATTTATTTTAAATTATTATTTCCCTTTATTTCTTTAAGTTTTTTTATTATTTTTTTACTGTTTTATTTTGTTGTTGTCTGTTCAAATGTTATGTGGATATTCCTGTATCTTGTAATGTTTTGTATGTTCTTGATTTCAGCAATAAAAAAAGTTATAGTACACACTATAGTTTGAGGCTTGATTGTCACAGTAAACTCACATCCAAACAATTAAAAAAAACTGTTGATGTTTGAATGGCTAATGAGTGCATCAGGACAATAGACTGTGTTTAAAGGTCATTGGTGTTTTGGTTAATGTCATAAAGGGACTGGTTGTGATATTTAGCAGCAGACGGGGTGGGGCGGGACAAGAGTAAATTCCCAAATGGGGTGAGGTAAAAAGATAGAGTAAAAATAAAGTCCAGTCCTCCGATAATGAATTTGAGTACACTGTGCTTAATTCTGTTGATTTTGCTCAGCACAATAACATATTTATGAAAGTCATTCCATGTTCAAAATGAGGATTGCAACATTTCCCTGAAATGAAAAAAAAAGAATGACTGATTTCACAGGGAACTACAATTATTCCATAGTTTAATATTAGCATGTTGCTAAGCTAAAAAAAATAGTGTGAAAGTCTAAGTCTAAGTGTGAAAAGACATATCACACACAAGAATAGGGTAAGAATTTTCACTAGATTTACAACCTGATTTTCGGAAATGTTGGGACGTTTAAAAAAAAAAAATTGAAATACATTTATATAAGTTTGTATAAAATGAAAACTAAAAGACTTTCAAATCACATGAGCCAATATTTTATTCACAATAGAACATCGATAACATAACAAATGTTTAAACTGAGAAATATTAAAATTTTATGCACAAAATGAGCTCATTTCAAATTTGGTGCCTGCTACGGGTCTCAAAATAGTTGGGACGGGGGCATGTTTACCATGGTGTAGCATCTCCTCTTCTTTTCAAAACAGCTTCTGGAGTTTTGGTGTTTGAATTTGGTTCCATTCTTGCCTGATACAGGTTTTCAGCTGCTGAAGAGTTTGTGGTCAACTTTGCTGTATTTTCCGTTTAATGATGCGCTAAATGTTCTCTATAGGTGAAAGATCTGGACTGTAGGCAGGCCAATTCAGCACCCGGACTCTTCTACTACGAAGCCATGCTGTTGTAATAGCTGCAGTATGTGGTTTTTCATTGTCCTGCTGAAATACACTTCATCTGGAGGGGAGCATATGTTGCTCTAAAACATTCATATACCTTTCAGCATTCATAGTGCCTTCCAAAACATGCAAGCTGCCATTACGTATGCACTTATGCACCCCCATAACATCAGAGATGCTGGCTTTTGAACTGAACGCTGATGACACGCTGGAAGGTCTCCCTCCTCTTTAGCCCGGGGGACACGGCGTCTGTGATTTCCAAGAAGAATGTCAAATTTGGACTCGACTGACCATAGAACAATTTTCCAGTTTGAATCAGGCCATTTTAAATGAGCCTTGGCCCACAGGACACAACGGTGCTTCTGGACCATGTTCACATATGGCTTCCTTTTTGTATGATAGAGCTTTAGTTGGCATCTGCAGATGGCACGGCGGATTGTGTTTACTGACAGTGGTTTCTGTAAGTATTCCTGGGCCCATTTAATAATGTCAATGACAGAATCATGTCATGCCCGAAGACCATGGGCATCCAACAAAGGTTTTCGACCTTGTCCCTTACGCACAGAGATATTTCTCCAGTTTCTCTGAATCTTTTGATGCTGTTATGCACTGTAGATTATGAGATTTGCAAAGCCTTTGAAATTTTAACGATGAGAAATGTTGTTTTAAAGTGATCCACAATTTTTTTTACAGCACTCTTTTATAGATTGGAGAGATGATGGTTTTCCTCTGCCCATCTCGGACCAACACGAAGATTACGGACGAAGAAGGCAGACGTAGGAGACACGGAGGACAACAAGGAACAGGAACAGGAGGTCTGAGAAAATGTGTCTTAGGTGTGATTCTGCTTCGGACAACTGTAAGCGTGTGTGCTTAAATCCCTTTATAGAGGTGCTAATCATATTAGAGAGTGGTGGTGGAGCAGACATTTATAGATTGGAGAGCTGATGTCAATTAACTTAATTAGTTGCTAGATGTTCTCCCCACTGAATATTTTCAAAATATCTTGCTTTTTCAGCCCTTTGTTGCCCCCGTGCCAACTTTTTTGAGACCTGTAGCAGGCATCAAATTTTAAATTAGCTCATTTAGTGGATAAAAGTGTAAAATTTCTCTGTTTAAACATTGTTCAGTTCTCTATGTTCTATTGTGAATAAACTGTTGGCTCGTGTGATTTGAAAGTCTTTAATTTTAGATTTTATTCAAATTTAAAAAACTTCCCAACATTTCTGGAATTCGGGTGGTAATTATTTTATTGGTATGTTTGCTTATATTAGGAATCAGCATTATTGCATAGTCAAGTTATTTATCAAACTACTAAACATTTTAGATTTGCTTGTCCAGTACTTCATTTTAGAATTGAGTATGGGTATTTATAGTTGACATTTCTCTAATCTTTTCACTGAGCTTGTGCAGTGCATTCTGGGATTGACATGTATACATGTACAAGAACATTGCCTTGAAAAAAGCCTACCTTCTAGAACAGTCGTTGCATCTGAAGCGTGTCTAAAGGTATTTTTTTGTTGTATTTTTTTACAGATCAGTATGTTACCCATCTCCATCTATTGCCATTAGTTGATGCTCGGTTTCACTGATAGAACATGTTCAAATGGCATTTGTCGAATCGTGGAAATTCTGAGAAGTTACATACTGTAATTTTTTGATTGTCGGCATCTGTCGGTGCAGTGTAAGTTAGCCTTATGATGTCTTAAAATGCTGCCTAGGTAGGCATCTCACTAGATTTTGGAACAGCGCTAATCAATCACTGTAGCAGTTTGCATTAGACAGCTGACTCTAATGTAACTCAATACAGGCAGTTTAAAAAGTAAGGTATTTGAATGCTGTAATTCAAAAGTGTAAGGAAAGTGTGTTTAAGCGCCAGTAGAAGACAGTGTAAAGTAATACTCTTTGAGAGAAGCAGTCTATCAGTGGAAGTTAAAATCAACTAGTAAGTGTAAGTGTCTCATTATTGTTTAGCGCAGTTGTCGTTGCTAGGAAACGCTTGTTTTGTTTACTGTGTGGAGATGTGCTGAAATCGCATTTGGTTTCGTTCTGTATCGCGTCCCTTGTCAGTGTCGGGCGCTTGCTTGGCCATTTATTGTGATTAACAGGAAAGTGTGTTCAGCTGAATTGGAATATTTTGTAGTAGGGAGGGGAGCGGAGCCCATTTTATTCAATCAACAGTTATGATGCTTACTCTCTCTAGGTATAAAAAGTGTAGTTTTATAAGTCCCTGGGGGGTACAGGCAGCCTTCGCGGGACAGCAAGCCAACAAGTTTACTCGAACTCTAATGATTTTATGGGAAACCTGTTATGTTAGATGGGTATAAAAAGCCTCGTGAGAAGACCGAAGAGTGTAAAGACCATCGAATCTACTGTGCGACTCCACCGGGCAGGGACACTGCCAAAGGATATAAGTATCGCTTTTTATTTATATTCTTTCTTACTGCTTGTTTCCCTTCTGTTTTAGTTTTTATAACCAATTCTTACAATGTGTAAGTTGTTGTTTGTTAGCATGTGTGTTTGGCAGTGTTCTTTTTTAGGATTACTGATAAACTACTGCAGTTTGATTTGTTATCTATTTTAATTTTAGATAAATTATGTATGAATTTAATTATGTCTTTATAGGCATTTTCTTTATTTTTAGTTATAATAAATTTGAGTTATTTTAGTAACGTTACTTCATATACTGCATGGAAATATATATATATATATATATAAATAATATATATATATATATATATATATATATATATATATATATATATATATATATATATGGATGTTTGGCTTAGTGTCATGTTAGAATCATTTGTTATACTCTATTCACTGATCCTTATACTTACACTTTTATACTTTAATATTTTGAATAGTTTTTAGCTTTATTTTTTGTTTTCATTTAAATGTTTAGTTTTGAAATGTTGTTGTATGCATTTGTAATTTTATTTCATTTCTTCATTTTCTTAAATGTGTATATATAGTATTTATAGAGTTTTAACTTATAGTTTTAGTTACTTTTTCTTATTTGTAAGTCGCTTTGGATAAAAGCGTCTGCTAAATGACTAAAAAGTAAAAAGTAAAAGTAATTCAAGACAAAACTGTGGTAGATGAACTCCACCATAAAAAAACCTCCAAGTGTAGCATGCACTCACATTCACCATTGATCTGGCCTTTATGAACTTTCCCAATCTCTCTCTCTCTCACATACTCCCTCCAGAACTCTTTGTTAAAGGATTGGCAGATTTTCACAGGCTAGTATTATTGAAAACACATATAAAATGTTTGAAGAAGACTGGGAACACAAAGCCAGAGCCACACTGTACATGCAGTGCAGGCACAGAATCGGGCAGCCCTTCCTTGATTATAGAGACGAGCACCAGGCTCCTTCTGTAATGAGCTGCAAGGCCCATGCATCACAGTTTTCCACTGCCAAAACGGAAAAGTAGAAACAAGATGTTTGCCGCTGGCCCCTAAACTTGTATTTTACCCCCTGTTCAGTTTCTCTGTATGCACTGAGCATCAAATGAAAAACACAGCCTGCTACTATGCAAGCCGGTAGCCTGGGGCCGAGAGCGCACTGAGTAAAACGTCAAGAAGGAACAACTTAATGTGCATTAGAACTGGAAGCTGATCTACACAGTGGGCGCCGCAGTAGGGGATGTTTAGCAGTCATAAAAAGCATACACACAGACACACATCCAAAATCAGAGATAGTAAAGCTAAGCATTGCACTGGAGCAACCAGTTTCTAATCCCAAACACATGCACATGTACCCATGGAAACCTTCGACTCCCCTCAGAAGACTCACTCTCTCACTCTTGTGCCAGATCCTGGGACCATAATGGCAGTAGTGGTCTAAATTAAAGATGATTCCCTGTTGGTGAAAATGCTGTTAAGTCATGTGTGAGAGGATCCCTGACCCAGTAATTATAATTGCAAACTTTCCCTGAATATTTAATGCTACACTACAGCTGTCAAACAAAAACAACAATAGAGATTAGGGGCTCTCAAGAATCAGTGGTAGCCAAAATAAACAGCCTTTCGGTTCTCATAGGATCACATCGCCCGTGGTGCAGCACTTCTACATGTTTTGAGAGATAGTTTACACTTCATTATCATCATGAAGGCGAAAATAAAGCCTTTTAATGTAGTGAATAAAGTAGCTCTGTATGTAAAACAAATGTGTGAATGACTGGTGAAATTACAGGGCATAGAATTACACCGAATTAATAGTAAATTACACACTGATGGTAATAAGGTCACTAAATGATCTATATTAACATTATACTGGTGACAGAAATATTATAGAGATTTATCTGGTGCAAATTTACATAAACTGTCTTATCATCACTTTCATTAAAAAAAAATGTAAACATAAATATTTTGAAGATAAAAGTTGGCAAAAATAAGTTTCCACTGGACCTCATATGCAAATAAATTAAAGGAGACATTCACCCAAAAATTAACATTTTGTTATCATTTATTTCCCTCAAGTCGTTCCAAATCGGTTTGCCTTTCTTCTACAAAACAGAAAAGAAGAAATAAAAAATTAAAAATTGCCCATACAATGAAAGTCAATGGGGTCCAAAACAACAACAAACACTGAGCTACTTTTCAAAATATCTCTTTGTGTGCTTTACAAAAAAAAAGAACATTAAGGTGTATAAATCATCACATATTTATTTATTTTATATAAAGAGAGAGACCAAATAAACCAAAGACATAATCTTGTCATTAAAACAAATGAACATGTGAACTCAACACAAGTGACAATGCAAAGTAACACAGTTGTTAAATTCATTTTAAAAAGAACCAATGGTTAAAAATATTTGACTCACACAGATCTCTTATTTTATACATGTGTGATTTTACAGTTTCCTAGCACAACACTGATCTTTCTCATAAGTTAATTTTGAATGTCTCACAGAACTGGGCATGAGTTGTTTGCTGAGTGTGTGTGTGTGTGTGTGTGTGTGTGTGTGTGTGTGTGTGTGTGTGTGTGTGTGTGTGTGTGTGTGTGTGTGTGTGTGTGTGTGTGTGTGTGTGTGTGTGTGTGTGTGTGTGTGTGTGTGTGTGTGTGTGTGTGTGTGTGTGTGTGTGTGTGTGTGTGTGTGTGTGTGTGTGTGTGTGTGTGTGTGTGTGTGTGTGTGTGTGTGTGTGTGTGTGTGTGTGTCTAACTTGACAAAGTGAGGGCAGGCCCTTTCCAGACGAAATTAATGAACTGAGAATGACCTTGATCAATG
The DNA here is from genome assembly GCA_027422405.1 of Ptychobarbus kaznakovi. Taxonomy (NCBI): domain Eukaryota; kingdom Metazoa; phylum Chordata; class Actinopteri; order Cypriniformes; family Cyprinidae; genus Ptychobarbus; species Ptychobarbus kaznakovi. Next base: position 12,969,475 of record CM049797.1, read on the forward strand.
ATTCAAAGCGAGGAGCAGCAAAGCTTTCCCTCCTCTGCCACTCTCGGTCCAGTCATTCATCAAGTGCTCTCTTTTGATCTGTGAACTGGATCGCGTGTGTCTGACCAATCACAGCGCAGCCCCGCCCCAAACCCACAATGCTCCTGCCATAAAGATATTAACCACACTAATTGAATCCAACGTTGGTCACCTAGGGTCATTTTCTGGGTATGTATATTGTAAATATTCTGAGTATACTTGCAATTACACTTGCAGAGCAAGCTAAGGGTGTTAATTCATTTCTAAAATAAAAGTATTTTGTGACATTGTTTTTAACTTTTTACATATTAAAAGTTCTTCAGAATATATTGATAAATGTTAATTCTTTCTTTCTTTCTTTTTCTTTCTTTCTTTCTTTCTTTCTTTCTTTCTTTCTTTCTTTCTTTCTTTCTTTCTTTCTTTCTTTCTTTCTTTCTCATTCCTTAAATTTCCTTGTTTCATTTTACCTAACATTTCATATCCGGTAGAGTTTCCATGCAAACCATAAATATATTCCCAGTGCTCCACTGCTCTGGATTGTGGACTGTGCCGTCTAAAGCCAGCCATGGGAAAAGAGGTCATTAGTTGCATTTACGTTTTAAAAGTGATTTTCCCTCTTCCTCTCCAGGCTACAGATTACTGGATTATATTCCAATACATCTGCTTCGATATTAAGGGCCACAGCATCAAGATTTGTCTCTGTAAATATCTCAGACCAGGGATGTGATATCTGAGAGATATTTCAAGTTTGGGCTTGAAGGCCGATTAGCTGGCACTTATTTTACTTTCTGCCCCCGCAAAGCTCACTACAAAGATACGTTTGACCTAACTGTATTATTTTAGCCTGTCACATGACACACTGGCCAGCCTATATTTTAGCATGTTTTCAAAAGCAATTGTGTAAAAAAATTATATAAATAAATACTTTTACACCACTTCGAAGAGATTCATATGTCAAAGGAATGCATGAGTGTATATATATATATATATATATATATATATATAGGAAAATCAATTATGTTCTTGTGGTTTTTTGAGAGTGTTCCTTTGTTGTGGGTGTGCAAGCGTTATTTTTCACAGTCCATAAAGTATTCTCAGTTCAACCCACAACCATTACGAGTTTCTCCAGTGCAAGAACAGAGAGAGGAAAGTTGTTCATCAAAGTCTGTGGAAACGCGAGCCATTAATTATGGCGACAGAAGCGGTGTGGCATTCTGGGGTCCACAAGAGGGTCACAATCACTTTCAAATGACCCTCAACACACAGCTGGCTGTTCATCTAAGCAGAGGTCATCTTAATGTCAGTTTAAGGTCTTCATCAAAGCGTTTCAGGCACACAGACATTAGGAAAACATTGGGTCAGGCCTATAACGAATGACTATACTTAATCCAAATGGAGCATATCCCCCCTGGACATCAATCGCAGGCCTAGTTGTTCCTTCTACGCTCAAATATGTTTAACATTTAGTTTTATTAACTTTATTATTATGATTCATTTTAAATATACATTTAATTGTCTGTAAATTGAATGTATTGTTTGCCTATTGAAGAAAATAAAAGTATGAATCATAAAAAAGAAAACATGCTGATCACTGTGCTGCTGTTACATTGAAATTTTTGAAGTGTTGTATGCATACCATGAATATACATAGGCATCCTCACTAAATCCTTTTCTATTTAAATTAGTATGTGGAAATTTTTATTGAACTTGCATTATTATTATCTATTTAGGAGTGATGTCACATCCAAACTGTCATATTTTCCCAGCAAAATGTAAACATTGTGTAGCAATCAAAACTTTGATTTACTTTGAAACAACTTTCAAAATTAAAAGTAACACAATAAATGGCAAGTAACACAATGAATTAAACATACTGTTTTGTAACTCCATCTACATTTACATTTATGCATTTAGCAGACGCTTTTATCCAAAGTGACATACATTCAGGGTATACATTTTTTTTGTTGCAGTATGTTTGTTCCCTGGGAATTGAACCCACAACCGAGTGCACTGCTATCGCAATGCTCTACCACTGAGCCACAGGAACATAATTATAGTCTAATAATCCCTTATTTACCATTTTGAAAACGTTTTGTTTGTTTGTTTGTTTGTTTGTGCTCAAGAAACCTTTTTGATAACAGTCATTATTTTTACACTTCCATTTGATGCAGTAGAGCAGTGTTCTGCTGCAATGATATCAAAGCTGATTGTTTAAAAAAAATATGAATATGTGTTAGTAAAAGTGTTTAAAGTATATGTTCTTTAATGAAACTAGTACAAATAATATAAAAAACTGTATTTGTTGAGGGATCAAGAAGAAAAAAACTGTCTACACCGTGATATTATTTTTGTAATATTTATTCTTGTTTTCTTTTTTGATTATCATTGTCATTCTGCGGCTCTTTTAGACTTTTAGAAGTTTGCTGAAGCTCCCTAGTGGACCCCTGCCCCACATTGAGAACCACTGCTCTGGAGGTACACTGTTCCCCTTTAAAAAGTCTGACAGCAATGTTTACACTTAGAAACACCTATCAACCAGAAATGTTTTGTGAGCTATATAGGAAGGGTGATGAGTCAATAGTTCCTCAAAATTGTTTCACTCTTTCAACATGTAAAACCATCTAAGTTACAAATTTGCCAAAAGAAGGTTTCCATAACTGCTTTAAACTTCCTCCTTTCATCCTTCTTATGAGGCCACAGGGCACAAAAGTGAACAGAGATGGTGGAGATTGTCTGCCTCCCTCCCCCAATGGCTGAAGGACTGGGACCTGAGTCATGGGTCTTGCTAATGGCCTTCAGTGTTTAAATATCATTATTCTGGCTTTGGGGTTGTGAAGACAGACCCTCACACTGCCAAAGGGGGGCATCTTGAACCATTGCAAGGCTCCCGTTAAACTATGACAAAACACAGGTCTGGACAATCAGCCAGGCACAAAACAAATCAAGATTTATGGAGAGAAACTCCCCCATTAAGGTGGGGTGAAAACAGTGCTGGGGGCAAAAAGATAGATGGAGGAGGGGGAGTGGTTTGGGAAGTTGAAAGAGAAAATAAATGAAGACAAAATACTCTCTCACCCTCATAACTTTTAGGGAACGGCATGAATTAAAGTTCACTAAAAAGGTAACATTACAAATACAGATGATTGTAATACTGTTATTCTGTACATTATACACTACCATTCAGAAGTTTAGGGTAATATTTGTTTGGCTACACTTTATTTTAAGGACCAGTTCTCACTATTAACTAGTTGCTTATTAGCATATATTGTCTAGCATATTGGCTGTTTATTAGTACTCATAATGCATATATTAATACCTTATTCTAAATGACCACATTTTGGATCCTTTAATCCTACCCCATATCTTAACTATTTATAAGCAGCATTTATTTGGAGTTTGTTCAGGGAAAACTCAGAATAGTGAATACATGTTCCCCATTCTAAAGTGTTACCAATTTTGTATGATATACAGGTACATCTAAAAAAATATAGAATATGGTGAAAAAGTTTTCTTGTAACATTTTAAAAAGTGAAACTTTCATATATTTTAGATCCATTACATGTAAAGTAAAACACTTCAAACTTTTTTAGTTTTAATTTTGATAATTAGAGCTTACAGCTAATGAAAGTCAAAAATCAGTATCTCAAATATTTGATATTTACATTTGAGTTTCAATAAATGCCATCCCTACAGTAAAATATCACTTGAAACCACAATAATGACACCCTTGGCACAAAGAGAGTGGTCCAAACAGAGGGTCATTACTGAAAGGGGTGGCTGGTCAAGGAGTAAGTGAGGGTCAAAGCATATTAAATGCAAAGTTGACTGGAAGGAAGAAATTGGGTAGGAAAATGTGCAAAAGCAACAGTGATGAACATAAGCTTGAGAATACTGTCAAGCAAAGCTGATTTAAACACTTGGGAGAGCTTCACAAGGAGTGAACTGAAGCTGGAGTCAGTGCATCAAGAGTCATCACGCTCAGACATCTTCAGGAAAAGGGCTACCAAGCCACTTCTGAACCAGAAACATCATCAGAAGCATCTGACCTGGGCTAAGGAGAAAAAGAACTGGACTGTTGCTCAGTTGTCCAAAAGTCCTCTTTTCAGATGAAAGTGAATTTTGCATTTCATTTGGAAATCAAGGTCCCAGAGTCTGGAGGAAGAGTGGAGAGGCACAGAATCCTTGTTGCTTGAAGTCCAGTGATAAGTTTCCACAGTCAGTGATGATTTGGGCTGCCATGTCATCTGCTGGTGTTGGTCCACTGTGTTTTCTGAAGTCCACAGTCAACGCAGCCATCTACCTGGAAATTTTAGAGCACTTTGTCCGAGCTAACTCAATCCGAGCAGCTGAATCTTACCCATCTTCAAGAAATGGCTAAAAACATCTCTTCCATCTTTATTTGACCCTCTAAATCTAGCACTCTCTATTCTAATTTTATTTTATCTAATCTGTCTTCTTTTTATAAAAAAAACACACACACATTTGACCCTCTATCAATTGCATATTTATTTTCTAACTGCTAGCTTTTCTTGTAAAACTAACACTAGGTTTCTTTTTTCTATATTCTATATACTCGTTTTCATTAAAAAAATATAATAAACAAAAAAAAACTTCCTACGTGTACTGCGTTAGGCTAACCAGGACTTGTAATAGCACTTGCATGTTGTTGCTCTTTTGTTGGTTTTGATTGCTTCTACAATGTCCTCATTTGTAAGTCGCTTTGGATAAAAGCGTCTGCTAAATGACTAAATAAAATAAATAAATAAATCACTTCGTGCTTCCTTCTGCTGACAAGCTTTATGGAGATGCTGATTTCCTTTTCCAGCAGGACTTGGCACCTGCCCACACTGCCAAAGGTACCAAAAGCTGGTTTAATGACCATGGTGCTACTGTGCTTGATTGGCCAGCAAACTTGCCTGACGTGAACCCATAGAGAATCTATAGGGCATTGTCAAGAGGAAGATGAGAGACACCAGACCCAACAATGCAGATGACCTGAAGGCCGCTATCAAAGCAACCTGTGCTTCCATTACAACTGAGCAGTGCCACAGGCTGATTGCCTCCATGCCACGCCGTATTGATGCAGTAATTCATGCAGAAGGAGGCATAGCCAAGTATTGAGTGCATAGAAATGAACATACTTTTCAGAAGCCTGACATTTCTGTTTAAAATATTTTTTTATTGATCTTATGTAATATTCTAATTTTCTGAGACACCGAGTTTGGGTTTTCATTGTCTGTAAACCATAATCATCAAAATTTCAAGAAATAGAGGCTTGAAATATTTTACTCTATGTTTAATGAATCTATATAATATATTGGTTTCACTTTCTGAAATGAGTGATATTGACCTTTTCCATGATATTCTATTTTTTTTAGATGTACCTGCATGTATTTAAGAAATGAATACTTTTAAGATTCAAGCTTTTTATTCGTCACATACACAAGTATACAGAATATAACCAGCAATGAAATGTCATGTAAGTGTAATATAATATAATGTAAGCAAGGATGCATTAAAATTAATCACTGATCAAAACAGTAAAGACATTGACAACAAAAACATTTATAATGTAAAAAAAAAAGATTTATATTTCAAATACATGCTGTTCTATTGAATTATCCATTCATCAAAGAATCCTGAAAAAAAGGAGACTGGAGTAATGAAATTTGCTGAAAATTCAGAATTGCATTTAAAATAGCAGAACAGCATTTAAAGGGATAGTTCACCCAAAAATGAAAATGTGATGTTTATCTGCTTACCCCAAAAGCATCCAATATGTATGTTACTTTGTTTCTTCAGTAGAACACAAACAAAGATTTTTAAATCAAACCATTGCAGTATGTCAGTCATATAATGGCAGTCAATGGAAAGTCAATTAGTCAATAAACCAAATTAAACCCTGTGGCTCGTGACGATACATTGAGTTCTAAAGACACGAAAATATCAGTCTGTGCAAGAAACTGAACACTATTTATATCGTTTTTTTCTTCTTGCTTTACGGCGGATCACAGACTTATAAGTGCATTACCGACCACATATCTCTCAAATGGACCATTGACACTATCTACAATCTCAATTAGGAGTGTAAAAGGTCCATTTGAGTTAAAAATCTTTGTTTGTGTTCTACTGAAGAAACAAAGTCACCTGGGGGATAAATATAAAAAAAATGGGGGGGGGGGGTGGTGAACTATCCCTTTAACTATTTACTGGTAGTGTGTACATCAGTTTTTTTATCACATATATTAATTTATTTTAAAACACATTCAAAAACAGTTCATTCAAAATGGCAATGTTAGTTTGGTTGTATGACTTTATCGCACAAGACTACTAAATATCACACTCGTACATCACGAGTAGGTCACTAGCATACGATAATGCCAGCAACGGCTTTAATTTTGGATGCACAATTTTTTTTATCCAGTCATGCTTTCTTTATCACTGCTTTGATGGTACACCATGCACAGTTAAACTCAATTCTGCTCAGCTGTCTACATAGATGGCAACAGTGATCTAATCATTCAAAGCCCCTATGTCTTAAACTGCTGAAGTGTGGCATAACACAACATTAAAATCCAGAACTGTGCAGGATGATGATTATCCTGTCAATGCAAAACAAGAGCATACTGCAGCTTAGTGAATTATACCGGATACTAACTTTTTTTCTTTAAGTTAAACATTTAACATTTATTAACTTTTTTCTTTCATTTTAAAGTTATCACTGTATTTAAGCATAAAATATCCAATTATCAGTAGTTATCTAAAGGACATATGACTTTATAATGCCATGGAATCTTTTCTGAAATCTGTTTTCTCAGGAAGTACCTTCATTCAGCCTTTAGCTGTGTTCAAAATGGAATACTAATGCACTGCCTATTGTGCAGTATGTACTGTATACTAAAACAAGTACTGTATGTGAAGCAGCAGATATATTATTTAAATGATGCACTATATATCTCCAGTTCGGAAACAATATATAAGTGCTTCAAGTGCTTAAATTATTATATATCCATTCCTTCCATCTATATGTACAGCACAGCTAAACAGGAGTGATGCATTAGAGCAGTGGTTTTCAAACTTTGAAAACCTATTTAGATAGGAAGGAAGGACAACTGCGCTACAGAATGATCTCGAGTCCCTCCGTAGAGCTCCGGAAGGATGCTCTTTTCCAAAATCAAATCACTGTCGGTGCTTCTGAAATTAGTGAGGGTGCTTGCATTCATGCACATCTTTCTGACATATATTGTGTCCAGTAAATAGTTATGATTATGACAATGTCATTGCATTTCGAGAGAATATGCGCAGAGAATATCTGACTCACTAAATCTCCTCTGATTGGCCATTGCGTTATAGAAATCAACAGATATGTCTCTGATTTGCTACAATGTACAACGCAGCAAAAACCGAGCGCAAACACTAATACACATTTGATTCTGACCTGAGGTGGCTGCCGGTTTCTTTCATTTTGTTGTTTATGTTAATTAGTTGCTTCTTTCTTGAGTCTTGAACTTGGCTATATACGTTTTCCTTAAATCATCCTGGCGACCCATTTTTTCAGTCTCACAACCCACCCGAGGGAAAAAACACTGCATTAGAGGAATGAGGAAGAGAGAGTGGCAGCTGATGCTACACTGAAGCCGAGGGGGGTTACTAACAGAGAAGATGAATGAAAGAGAAGCACACTCTGGGAAGCGTCCGGGGAACTGTTTGAGGGGAAACAGTGTCTGTTTGTGGCCTATGATAATACTTTCCATTCAGCAGGGCTCACAGTGAGCTGATTCCTCTGATTGCAGCCTGGCGCCCTGCTGGCGAGGCTCAGCACTGAAATTAAATCCTCTCTGTACAGTTATAAATTATAATGCTCTAAACAACACCCCCACTGGGAACAGAGAGAAAGAGAGGGAGAGAGAATGCTTGGATAACTGTTTTTTTTTAAGGTGTGAATAGTTTTGCTTTGATGTTCCTAAAATATATACACATATTAGAAGTCATTTAATCATAAATACAAGAGCATACATTTTTTATTGTTTCTTTAATTGTAGAGTTCTCTCAATAGACAAACGTTTGTGCATTACAGTGTTTATGAGGTGAAACAGGCTGGTGGCCACTTTATGTTGCAACATGGTGATATATCCTCCTCCACTTCAACTGGATTCCAAAGTTTAAGATTGTTTAACTGAGCCACTGGACCAAAACACTGCAGCTGTGCGTGACCAAGCCGCCTCTTTCACGAATGTTTGAAAACACCAAGAGGAAAAGACGTCTCTCCTCTTGGAAGTTTACTTTATTTGTTTTAATTACACAGTTCTGTAAATACAATATATTAAAATATATGCATTACGATGGATGCTGTAAACTGCTGCCAATGTGTTTCCCATTTTTTTCAAGTTCATTTAACTAAATCTCAAAAAGTCTTTAATTTAGTGCTCAAAGCTCTGATTTTCTGGTCTTTTGATGACAGTGCCTCTACTGAGGCATGTTAAAACTACACTAGAGTACTATAGTAATAGGAGGTTTAACCTTAACCCTACTTACTCTCTGAAGTAGCCAGTCGAACAGCTGGCATCCTGACAGCAACTGAGCAGAGTAAAACTCAACCTGTGCCTTTAGACAAAGCACCAGATGACAACATCACAACAGTTAAGAGTCCATGTTTAACCTGACAGACATGTAAGAAAACAAGAGCTGACAAGCTGCAGACGAGGGTTTCGGAGAGCTAAACTGGACTGAGCAAGCTCATGAAATGCTGAAACATTCAGACCAATGTCTTCCTGAGATGTAGGTGTGTTTGTTGACCATTTCTGGATCGACAAGTTAAATAAAGGAGACATTAAAAGTATTGGTCACATTTTATCTTAAGGTCCAATTCTTGCTATCAACAAACCGTTAACTGCGACTTTTACACCAATACATTCCTAATTTGCTGCTTATTAATAGTTAGTAAGGTAGTTGGCAAGGGAGTAGGTTTGCTTTCCAAACCTACAAAGAGAAAGTTTGTAACCAGGCTGTTTTGGGGCACCATTGACATCCATAGTAGGAAGAAAATATTATGGAAGTCAATAGTGCCCCAGAACTGCTCTGTTTCCCACATTCTTCAGAATATCTTCCTTTGTGTTCAGCAGAACAAAGACATTCATACAGGTTTGGAACTGCTGGATGAGTAAATGATGACAGAATTTTCATTTTTGGGTTAACTATCCCTTTAATCGCACATCAATGTATTTTAATATTAATTGAATTGGGCTCAGGATGATTCTGAAAGAATACTCTGCTGTCGCTGTAGTAACGAAACTCATGCACATCTTATTGACAGATAAACTGCACGCTCTTATATCAGTGTTGTTGTTTTTATTTAGTGGATATTTCAGCTAATAGTTTGATTTGTACATTCAGTTGAACAACATTAATTTAAAGTTTAAGACTGTCTGCGGCGACTCAGGGTGCTCTTCCAAATCCTGCTGCACCACAGAGTGACAATTACATAGTTTACAAAAAATAAAAAATAAATCACATTATTATTGTTGATGTTCATGACTTCATCCTAGGCTGAAAGATTTGCTATATTTCCGGACAACGTCTTTCTGTCCGTATGCTTTTATAGGGAGCTAATAATAGCCATACACCACTTCAAACTCATCGATGCAACTTTGTTCATTCCTGAAGTGGGCTTTTGTATTAACTGTTTTAGACTGCTGTCTTTACTTGGGTGCAATACCTGTGAGTTCTAAACGCGGCTGTGCTTCTCGTTGCGTGTGCGTCTACATTCCTCACATGTATTAAATGTGCGTCCTTGAGAGCGTGCAGTTTTCTAACGTATTTACTTTATCTTGTTAGGTAATATCAATGATATGACGTTTTAGATGCGTCTGAAATGACAAAAACATACACATATTTAATGATTTGATCAAAATATTGCTATAGGACATTTTGGTAGTGGCTGGATAATTTGGTAGGGACACGTCCCAAGCGCCCCTCCCCCTAATTCTACGGCCCTGGTAGATGTTAAGTTTAGGTATTGGGTATGATTGGGGATGTATGTTCATGCAGAATATGTGCTTTATGAGTACTAATAAACAGCCAATATGTTCAAAATAGGCATGATAATAAGCAACTAGTTAGAGAAAATTGGTCCCTATGCTTAAGTGTTACCAAAGTATTTGTTGCTTTTATGTGCTTGGTGGTTACTAAGAAAGTTCTCCCTGCTGATAGAAAAAAAATAACAGAAACCATTACAAAATTATAATGGACCCTGTTGGTTTCTACTGGTAATTGGTCACCTTCTATTTGTGGCTTGTTAAAACCAATCAATTCTAATGGAATATGTCCGAAAACACACTACAGAAAACCATTTATTTAATGGTTTTAATGTTTTTAATAGTATTTCTAGTGGAAACCATTCGAATATTATGTGATGGTTCTGTTGTTGTTTTTTCAGCAGGGCGAGAAGTTTTAGCAAATTGCTAGTTGGATGGGTCTTCTGAAAGGTTGTTAGGGTGTTTTTATGTGGTTTCCAGCATGTTATGAGTGTTTTTAGCATGTTGTTATGCATTTGCTAGAGGTTTATTTAGAGTGTTTTAGCATGCTGCTGGTTACTATGAATTTCAGAGTGGTTTTAAACAATTGCTAGTTTTAAGGGTGTTTTGGATGTTGGTTAATGTGTTGCTATGTGGTTTCTAGGGTGTTATGAGTATTTTTTTGCATTTTGTTATCCATTTTGTTTTTTAGCTTGTTATGTGTTCTATGTTGTTAGCTAGCATTGCTATGCAGCTCCTATGTTTTATAGATTTATTTATTTAATATTTTATCATAGTGTATGCGTTTGCTGTGTTTTTTTGGAAGTTGCTAGGTCATGTTGTGTTGTTGTTAAAGGGATAGTTTAGATACCCAAAAATGGAAATTCTGCATTTACTCATTTAAACAGTTGCTCAGCTATGGAATACTATGGAAGTAAATGGCTACTAGAAACTGTTTGGATACCAACATTCTCCATTCTCTTCTTTTTTGCTCAACAGAAGAAGAAAACAAGTCATACAGGGTTGGAACATGAGGTGTAAATGATGATCAGTTTTTTTATTATTATTGTATTCCTGTGATTGGGTTTTTAAAGTGGGGCATTGCTATGTGGTTGTTAAAGTGTATTTTAGCAATAATAAAAGTAATATTTACATTGGCCATAGCCATTAAACATCATCATATATCAGTGTATTTGTTAATATTCACAGCCAACATCAGCACTGTATTTTATTTCATAGCTATTGTTTCTTGCAGTATTTTCAACAGTCAGTTATTTCCATAACCAAATTCAACCCGGCTAACGCACAGGTCAGGCAGGTCTAATTTAGCAACGAGTGCACTGCTGAGCCCTCGGTTTATAAACCAAAGTGCTGTGTACTTTGTGCCTGCAGCAATTAACAGGAACTAGAGCAAATGCTTTTTGGTTTAAGGTGTATGAACAGAGGAGAGCAAGTGAGAGGGTAAAAGATCACGCTAGAGAGAGGGACAGAGAAGTTTGAAAGCATATGTTCTAATGGTTTAGGAGGTCTGTTCCCTCACCCTGCCTGAGGATGAGAGCTGTCAGATCACATAGCCTGTGACGCGCTGCAGAAGTGAGGGCAAACAGAAAGAGGGGGAGAGAAGCAAAATTGCTCAGTAGGTGGTAGAATAAAGAGAACAAAAAATGAAATAATGGCAGAAAATCTTGGCCAGTACATAAGAAACAAATATATTTCCATATTTTGTATTCATCAGAGATAAATATTCACAGATGCACCACTGGAATGGCATAACGTGTTGTGTGCTTAATGTGGGATGCTAGCAATGAGCATCAGGCACAATGCCTGTGAGAACAGAGAAGCTTTAATCCACATTACTATTCAGTCACCTCTCCAGCTGTGTCTTTCACCTGGATATGCAGGTGTGATGTGGAACCACAGGTCCACACAGAGAGCCTTTGTGAGGAACAATGGAGTAGCGTGTAGTAATTTGACTCAGTAGTCTCATACTGAGCTGAAACTAGCCATCCTTCTAAGGGGGTCAGAAAAAAATCCCCTTCATTGAAAGCACAGGTGTACTGTAAACACTTGAGTTAAGGTTCAACTATAACAGTAACTATATTAGCGTCCACACCAACACACAACAATGTTCTGTTTATTCTAAGTGTGCGCTGCAGTTGTATGTCATCTGCAGCTATAAATGCTGAAGCTCTTTAAAGCAGGATGGATTCTCATTGGCTGTTGATTGGTTCATTGATCTGCTTGAAAAAAAAATCATTCTAAAAATGATTGCAACAAAATTGCTTCTTTGTGCCATTATCATTATAGTCATGGTGTGAACTATCATTTGTAAACCATCCTTGGTGTGAACTGACCTTTATACCTTTATTTATTCTTAAAAGGACTTGAATTATATTTGCAATATTTTACTGCTACTATGCATACTTTGCACACTATGCAAATGTTCTGTATGGACAGAATTTGCAGATTACCTGCTGACTGGTATCCAATGTGATCAACTTGACCTTGGTATTTCCAGTGATACAAAAGAAATAGAAACAATATAAAATATTATTTTAACATTCTGTCAATATATTATTTGGATAAGAAACAACTATCTGACTCATTACCTCCCAGTAAATATTATATAGTGTTGTCACTCGTAGTGACTGACAGATAGGGAATGTTACATTCTCAAATATGAATTTTGCTAAGGAAAACCATTCCTTTCATTAATGCATCAGTCCCACAGTTTACTGTACCATCACATTCTTTAGCCTTCCTTTAATACGATCACTCAGTTCGTCAAACGAACACTATTGAACATACACTCAGTCCAGCCTCAGTTCACACCTGTGATTTCTTTATAAACTGACCAAATCCAGCCAGCAATAGGGATTGCTTCAAGTGTTAAGGTCCTAGCACACTGAGTCCTAAAATTAGTCAGTTTTTTTTCATATTCCTCATCCTTTCCTATCAAAATGCTTGCTACAGATGCGAAAACCCAGAAAATCGAACCTGATCCCAAAAATGTTTTAATGACGGACACACCTTTGGAGGCAGTGAGTAAAATTGATTGACATAGCGTGAGGTTGTATTTATTTTTTAATGTGCGAAAATTTCGGACATGAATTGCAAGGACCTTAAGAGCTTTCCACACATCTTGGAACATGAGTGAAAGAGAAGAGGCAAACTCATGGAACTCTTGCTCTAGACAAAGCAGTATGTTAAAAGCACTGGAGTTGAATCTGCAACACATCCTGTGCTCCCCGTAGAATTACACAGTATTTCAGTAGTGGCTCCTCTGACTGTGTCTGGCTGGTGTGGTGATAAATGGCCAGTGTTCCTGTTTTCACGCTGCTCCTCGTGCGCTCACAACAAGCCTCTGTTACAAACGCTGACCCCCTGAACTCTCGGATGGGAAACAGTCATGACCGTGAACATAGACCAATCCTCCACAATCCCCTACATTCTCATCTCCAACTCACTCTCTCTTATTCACTCGCTTTTATCACTGCAAAATCCTTCAGTCTTCTTTCATCTTCCAGATGTCGCTGTCTATGTGTAAATGAAACATTCCTTCAGTCTACACCACAGAAAAAAAGCAGATCTGATTAAATTGCATGAAATTAAAAGACTAAGTTGCTTATGTCTGGCAACCATATCAACATCATGGGTATTATCGGAGTGTCACAGGACATGGAAGGTTTCCATGCAGGGGAAAAAATAAGAAAATAAAACATTCCTTGCTGGTGCAGCAATGCCATAGAATAACCATTTAAAAAAGTTCCTTAAATAACCTTTTAGAAAACAGTTTTAAAAATAAAGATTTTTTTTCTTAGTGTATAGAACTATATACTGTATAGTTATATACATCTATATACAACTATATACATCTATACTGTATTTAATTTCTACTACATTTATTTTGGTCTGATTGGTCACACTTTATTTTAAGGCCCATTTCTCACCATTAACAAACCAGTAGACTTTTGCCTCAATAAACTCCCAATTTGCTGCTTATTAATAGTTAGTAAGGTAGTTGTTAAGTTGAGATATTGGGTATGATTAGGGATGTATAATATGGTCATGCAGAATATGTGCTTTATAAGTACCAATAAGCAGCCAGTATGTTATTAATAGGCATGCTAGCACTAGTTAATAGTGAGAATTGGTCCTTATACTAAAGTGTTAACATTACTTTCTATAATAAATCAATTTAAGCTAAGGATCAATGTCCATGATAAAGAAAAAAAACAAAGTTAAAGTTATACGAGTTCTAGTCTTTTATTAAGACAAAGTTATTAGAAATATACCCTGGTTTTGACAAACATTAATACTATTTTCAATAATTTTTTTAATGTAGAAACTTTAAAAAAGAACTGTGGAATAACTATGAAGTAAAAAACAACATATTTTCCCATTACCTTAAAAATATGTCAGTGTACACACCTTAATCGTTATTTTTTTAAGACATTTAAAATAATGCCAAAATGAAAATTATTTTATATAAAATTATATAAGTATTAGTCTATATATAACTAGTATAGTCTATATATAAACATAATTATGTTTTGGGAGTTGCAATTGTATGACAATTTACAATCTTAACTAACCTAAAGAGTCAAATTTATTTGTATTACTGAATTATTAAATACATTATTAAAGACTATAATAATAATAATAATTATGTGATTAACTTTTATTCAAGTTATTGTATGCATGTTGTTGTTTTTTTGTTTGTGTTTTTTATAATTAATCAATTAATCAAAAAGATATATAAGTGCCTACACACTCATTCTCTCACATTAGTATTACAGACACCTTCTCCAGACACATTGAGAGGAGGTGAGAAGACCTTGAGCTGACATGGTGTTAGCGCAGAGTTAAAATGACTGTTCAGCTATCTGCTCTGAAGAAGACTTCAGTTTGTAAAAGTGGGATTGAGCCCTTGCATTCACACACAATGAATGTACTAAGGCACCTTGGCAGAAGTTGGTGTCATTGCTGTAATTATACAACAGTGTAACCCCCATGAAGAAGTAATACTTGGAGTAGGATGACCTCTCCATGACTAACATACTTATTGTGATGCTACGTTTCACCCAATCACAAACCAACAAAAGCAGTGTTGGGGAAGCTAATTATTGCTTGCCAAGATACAAGCTACTCAATTTAAAGTAGGTAAACTCAAACAAATCAACTATACCCTTTAAGTACCCACATCATTCCACAGATCTTTCCACACTCGAAGGGCATATGTGACAGCTGTGGCCTGACTATATTGGTGCCTGAGCTGAAATCACAGTTCCGTGCCAGCCAGTTTGGTGGCCATATCTCCAAGAAAGTACAGGTTAGGCTAGTTGATGTGTTTTGGAACATGGTAGCTGGCAGTGTTAGGGAAAGCTACTATTGAAATGAATTCATTACAATATTGCTTTACTCCCAAAAAAGTAACTAATAGTATTACTTAGTTACTTTTTATGTGTTACTTTTTGTAATCATGGCTGTTTGTTTATTTCTTTTTTTAATAGAAAAAAAAGAAAGAAAGAAAGAAAGAAAGAAAGAAAGAAAGAAAGAAAGAAAGAAAGAAAGAAAGAAAGAAAGAAAGAAAGAAAGAAAGAAAGAAAGTGAAATGAGTAAATATATGTTCACAGTTAATCAATAACTACAGTAACCATCATGTTTACACAGCGCACACAATGCTTCCGTACTTACTCTCAATTTCTCCTTTAAGAGAACTGTCAGTCAATAAATGGGAAAACAAAGTAAGTGCTATGCTTATTTGAAAAAGTAACTCAGATATTTTTTTGTAAATTAAAATGCAATGTGACTTTTCTAGCTACTTAAATAAAGTAATCTGATTATGTAATTTACAGTATATTTGTTACGTGCAATGCCTTACGCCCAGCACCGGTAGCTAGTCTAAGCTGTAGCTAGTTCAGGCTAGTAAATCATCTTGGACAAGCTTCAGGTGGTCAAGCCGTGGAAGCTCAAACAATCGTAGACCATCTTAAAACCCTCTGCAATGTTCCAAAATACATCTAGCTACCATAATAAGCAAAACTAACATGTTATGGACTATTCTAAAAAGTTAGAGGACATTCTAAAACATGTCTCCCAGGCGTGTCTATTCTTTTCTTTGAGTGCAGTTCAATCTGCAAGATGTCATTTTTTGTTTGCTTAAGGCTGGAATACTTCCACTTTGTAATAGTCACAAAGGAAAAGCTGGCCATAATACACTAAACGCCTGAGGATAACACACTACCAGACATTAGAGTTGTTCCGATCACAACAAACTCATGCAGAAACGTGTGCCTTGTTGCTAGGAGATGCATGACAAATGAAAACAATATCTGTTCCAAAATCTTTGATATCCTCCGACTGGATGGAACCATAGTCTGAAGCTAAAAAAATCTGTGACCATCATACACAACGCGATGTTCTATTAAATCTGTTAAATCTCTGTGTTCCTGTGGCTCAGTGGTAGAGCATTGTGTTAGCAGCGCAAAGGTCATGGGTTCAATTCCCAGGGAACACATACTGACAATAAATATATAACCTGAATGCACTGTAAGTCGCTTTGGATAAAAGCATCTGCTAAATGCATAAATGTAAATGTAAATCCGTCAACTCAAATCGGTCAATTCAAGATCGGTGGAAAATCAGGGCAAAAATTGTGTAGCGTATTCCAGCCTTCATATGTAATACATTTCTGAAACATGGCTGTCTTATGTTTGAATGACATTCAGCAGATGTTTTAGCAACGATTGTGATTTACAATGTGTGTGAATCTGTTCTTTTCAAGATGTTTATCTGATATGGACACAGCAAATGAAATACAATGTTTTCCATATATATTGTGAGCTTACTGGTCTGATTATTCCCTTTACTGTAAGGTTGCACAGCACAATGTAACAAAACAATGCAGTGTTTGATATACTAAATTATATTTTGTTTATTCTTTTGAAAATGATTCAGATACTGTTAAGTTGGTAGCGTCACCACTTCTAACACTGCTAAAAAGCTAATGCTAAAACTGTACAGAAGTATAATTTAAATGCATATCATGCTTTGGTAACAGCTTATAGCTAAAGTTAATAGGTTATTGTTCTCATATTTTCCTTCAGTTTTGAGTGCAAACATTACAAAGATTTTCTCAGTAGCAGGATATGTGAAGTTTCCAAGCATAAGCAACCTATAAACTGTAATAATATCTGCATTAGCTGTATTAACTGTTCAATTATTACAAAAAGGAGGAGGACGAGACCTGTGATTACACCTGGTGTAGCCCCCATCAAAAATGACTTCACCTTTCTGTCTTGGTCACTGCACATCAGAAGATCCCATAAAATGCTACAAAGGCATGTAATTTTGGGAGCGTTTCAAAGGGAGGTCAGGCTGGTATGTAGGAAAGTGCTTTGCCTAGGCTAAAACAACAGTCTAGCGAGAGCCGCCATGGCAACATCTGTATCCAATTACACACTACATCCTACCAGAGATCAGCAGTAACGAGAACAGCGCGGAAGAGGCTGTGGTTCTAGGAGAGATGTCAAATTTAGGTTAACGCACGGTGCAAGAGTTGAGATTCTTCATTAAATGAGATGAGAAGGCGATCAGAGACCAGACATGAGGATAGAAAGTCATTTTTGTCTGCTGTGAAGTGACATGATCATCCCCTGCATGGCCTCTGCATCTGAGACCTGTGCTTGATTAAGGTGATTGGCTCAGCTTGATGCTTTCTTTTCATCTTTTACATGCGTTATTTGGATCGGCTGGTATTCTTACAAAGATTATATTCTCAGTTTAACAGTACTCAGTGTACATGCAGGAAGTGGTTTTATGACACTCCTGGATGCTTCAACCACACAATAAGAAATGCAAGGACAAACACACACATTATCATGACACTAATAAAACAGAAGCAACGAATGAGCTATATTAATAGTAGAATATGGTTACACTTCATTTTGATGGTCCTGTTTAGACATTCAGCTGCAACTTTGCAACTTCAGGTCAACTAACTCTCATTAGATTATTAGTAGAGTTTTAGCAGACTGTTAGGTTAGGGTTAGTAGAATAAGTTGACGTACTTGCAAAGTTACTTATAGCTAAAAGCATTGTTGTGGAAAGTTACTATTGTATTAATCAAGATTAAACACAACATTTTCAGTTGAAGGCATTTCATTATTGAATTTAGTGATGGCATCGTCCAGCTCAGTTCAGTTTAAATAGTATCTGTGCAATCAAGTCGACGATATCGCTGGAAATGAAGTGTCCCCAACTAAGCAAGCCAGAGGCGACAGCAGCAAGTAACCAAAACCCCATCGGTGACAGAATGGAGAAAAGAACATTGTGAGAAACCAGGCTCAGTCGGGAGGCCAGTTCCCCTCCGGCCAGACGAACCAGCAGTTTGTTGCAACTGCAGCAAAGTCAGATTGTAAGGGCTCCACTCATCTAGGTGTCCTGGACTCCGCTGATATGTCAACTACATGTCAACGAATTCTCTTTAATTTACAACTACATATCTACTAACTCTCAGAGTAGACTGTTACGGTAGGTTTAGGGTTGGTAGAATAAGTTGACATACATGCAAAGTTTCTCATTGTCAGTATTTTGTATGTTGTGGACCCATCAAAATAAAGTGTTAAGCAGACAGTCTACTAATACTCTAATAACTGCTAGTTGACATGTAACTGCAAAGTTACTTACTGTTAGTAGAATGTCTAAAGTGGACTTTCGAAATAAAATGTTACCAAAAAATTAGGTGAATGTAATTATTAATTTTGAGGAACTCTGAATCAGTTTTTTAGATTTAGTTGATTTTTGCTCATTTTATTTGGCCTCAGAGAGGAAATTCATTTTCACAGAAGGTTTGCATATAACACAACGACAACTAGAAAATGCATACTTACACTATCTCACAGAAGTGAGTACACCCAGAGCCGATCCTAGACTTCTGGGGGCCCTACGGGGGGGTTCGAGTGTTTATGAACGAATGAATGAAACACATTTTTCCTCGAATCTCGAATCGTGCTTGCGGAAAGCACTCGGAAAACAGTGTCTCTTACACGGCTCGCTATGCTTTCATTTTTTTAGTCTCCAGCAGGAGACTTTACTACATTCACTTTACACGATTTGACTGATTTTTACGTAGAAAGGGCAACACCGGAGAAAAAAACAGAGAAAATAGCTAATTGTCCCAATTTGGACATTTTCACTTAGGGGTGTACTCACGTTTGTGGCCAGCGGTTTAGACATTAATGGCTGTGTGTTGAGTTATTTTGAGGGGACAGCAAATTTACACTGTTATACAAGCTGTACACTCACTACTTTACATTGTAGCAAAGTGTCATTTCCTCAGTGTTGTCACATGAAAAGACATAATCAAATATTTACAAAAATTTGAGAGGTGTACTTACTTCTGTGAGATACCGTACATATATATATATATATATATATATATATATATATACACACATACAAATATGGGACACATTATTGAATGTTGGAGGTTATATCGAAAGTTATACTCTTCTAAAATGCACTCTATACTGCAGGAGGGGAAAATAAATATTTCAAACAAACCAAGAGAAGATGAGAACATCATGGTGTTTGTTTCTGTGAAACTAGCTTGTTTTCAAGCATCAGCTGATATAGCACACTAAAAGAAGAGTGTCACCTAACCTGACACATTCACCAGAGAGCCACTGGAAACACCGCAGCATGTGACAGCTACAGTCACTGCATGAAGATCCATTAATAAAATCTGCATTCACAGGAAATCACATGACTGAAAACATTCCGATTCATACTTCCTCGGATTAATCATCATTAACTGTATCATAAACTGTGTTCTGGTAGTTTAACAATAAATTAGTCTCTGCAGTCTTTTGAAGTCGAGTAATTAGCCACAGGCTTTTAAAGTGCTTTAAGATTGATGCAGTAAGTCATCTCTTGCAGAACTGCTGGAAGTGCGCACTACGCAAATGCACAAATAGTCACAACACACACAAGCGTGCACATGGAAATACACACTCAAGTGCACACTGTGTCCCTATGGCAGGGTTGCACTGGTGAAGTGACATTTACCTAATGTGGCTTTGAAGCCCAAGAGCTCCTCTCAGAAGCTCTTGTGCTTCAACTGAGTGTGATGCAGTCTGACTGCTGCAGCCTCTGACACTATTTCTGCTTCATTCACACACGCACAAACACCCAGAGGAAAAATGATTGGTGAGAGATTGCTCTTTTATAGTACAAGATATATAATAGAGATCTCAGTTAAGACTCGTGAAGGAAAAAACTTTGTCTCTGAAATCATATCTGAATATTCTGTAAGAGTAAATCAAGGAGCCAATTGTACATATACAATGTCAAGAGAAAATATTTAAATTGGTTGGTTTTCTGCATGAATCGGTTATAAAATGTTATATGATCTTCATCAAGTGCAAGTATAGAAAGTACAATACACAAACAATTATGATCTTTCATGTCTTTATTGAACACATCCCATTAAACAATAACAGAGAACCGTGGAAAAAATTTTTTGTGATGAGTTTGTAGTGTATCAAGTGTGTCGAGACAAGTTTGACTTAATGACAGTAAATGCCATTGGTTCTTCAAATTTGTGTGGCACCACAATTTCCATACACAGATTTCAGAGCTGTGGTTGAATGGCAGGATTTTCTTAGCTTAAATTTCATACTTTTCCTTTGGTTATATAGAAAAGAGCAGTTTGGATATTATTTCTGTGTTCCACTGAGAAAAGAAAGTAATTGGGGTTTGGAATGACACAGAGGTGAATACATGATAACAGCATTTTAATTTTGGGGTGATTATTACTTTAAATTGTATTAAACCTGTAAAAATTACAGTAAATAAGAAACAATGTACATTACTGATACAGACTATAAAATACATATACATATTCAACTATGTACAAATACATAAGTATTTTAAGATTGTAAGGTACAGTTTAATGGGACTAGGAGGTCTCTTAAGAGGGCTGTTGTGTTACTATGGTAAATGCGACTTCCCTAATTGGTGCCTCTGTCTTGAAAGGTTTGCACAATATTGATAAAAATCACTTTTTCATTGGAGAAAATTAATGGGATTTTTACTTTCCAATACCCATTTGCTGTCCTCTATTTTTAGTCTATGGCAGAAGCAGGATGTTCACTGTGAGAAAAGTCGTAGGTGAAAGGTAAGGAATTAGTCACAGCAAAGTGTGTGAAATGAGATTAACTGTGCTGCGCACATTGTGTATAGCACTGAATGACTCTCGGTGAGCAATGACACAGGAAGAGGTCATTTATGAGATGATCAAGGGTTAATAACATCAAAATGTCAAACAGACCAGGATGTGATAGTACAAGATGTTTGTGGTGCAATCGGAAGTGTGGGTGTGGAAGTGGGTATTTACGATGTGTTTGTGTAGAG
Organism: Ptychobarbus kaznakovi; assembly: GCA_027422405.1. NCBI lineage: Eukaryota > Metazoa > Chordata > Actinopteri > Cypriniformes > Cyprinidae > Ptychobarbus > Ptychobarbus kaznakovi. The sequence continues at coordinate 12,990,924 of CM049797.1, forward strand.
TAACACTAACAATATGTGCGACTGGGAAGATTCATATGTGCTGAGGTCAAAGCAGAGACAGTGTGGGCAGCTTTGAGGCATATTCTTGTGTGAGACGCATGGATGACTCAGAGATTGGAAGTCCCTGATGGGGGCCAGCCCATCCTTCCAATGGCATGAGAATTTCCTTTGCTTGGGCAAGGAGTTTGTTTCCCCTGGCCACAGTTGTACTGTACCCAAAGGACCAGCGCACACTCTCCAACCACGACTTCCTGTGCTCCCATAGTCCAAAAAGAGTGGACCCTCTCCCTAGTTTTTATCTAAACATCCATCTGTATTGGGTCTCAGTAGTGATTGGGCCTTTCATCTCTAATCATACAGCACCAAATAAAGTGTTTACTGTATGTCAGTTCCACCCCCGACCCAGATCCACTTCACCCCCACAGTGCCATTCAACTATACAAGGGTAGGAGGAACCATAAATCAGTTCCCTGTGTGGTCACAACACCTTCTAATCAACTGCCCGGGACCAACAGGGGACTTAACCTGATGCCAAGAAGCCAACAGTTCATCATGTGAAAAGTAAGCTGTAAAAATGAATTTGTCAAAAATAATGATGGCAGTAGTACTGGTCTTTAGGGAAGGACATGTTCTTGTGTGCCATTTGGCTGGCAGCCATATCACCCTGTAGGCCAAGACTGGTTGCCCACTAAAAGCTAAGCAGGGTTGAGCCTGGTAAGTACCTGGATGAAATACCTCCTGGGAAAACTTGCTTGCTGATGGAAGAGGTGTTAATAAGGCCAGCAGGGGGTGCTCACCCTGTGATCACGTGTAGGTCCTAGCGCCCCAGAATAGTGACGGTAATTTTAAAAAGCACCGTCCTTCGGATGAGACGTTAAACTGAGGTCCTAACTCTCTGTGGTCATTAAACAATCCTAGGATGTCCTTCAAAAAAGAGTAGGGGTGTTACCCGGCATCCTGGCCAAAATCACCCATTGACCTCTGACCATCATGGCCTCCTAACCATCCCCATATCTACTGGTCTCCTCTCCACCAATAAGCTGGTCTGTGGTGGGCGTTGTGGCGCACAATGGCTGCTGTTGCATCATCCAGGTGGATGCTGCACATTGGTTGTGATCAGTGTTGGGGGTAACACATTACAAGTAACGTGAGTTACGTAATAATATTACTTTTTTCAAGTAACTAAAAGTAACGCACTACTTTTTAATTGACAAGATAATATCCGAGTTACTTTTTGAAAAAAGTTATGTCAGTTACTTTGTTCCAATTTATTGACTGACAGTGCGCTGTGTGAACATGATCTTACTGTAGTTCTAGACTAAACTAAATGTGAATGTGCATTAATTCATCCCACTCGCAAAAAATCAGATTCAGTATTCATCAAAATTAATTAAAACAGTGAAATGCAAACTCAGAATATGACGCAAACCTGCAATAATTAAATATGTTAAACAACACAAATGTATCTAATCCCATTTTATTAAGCAATGTCTTGCTGCTGACCTTTGATGATCCAGTTCAACCATACTAATAAGCAAAAACGACTTTAGATAAACTAACAATTGTGCTTCATTGTTTTTTTTATTGCTGAAGAGTGTTGAACCTTCTTCTCCTGCGTTCTACTGTACAGACGTGATTTACTCTTCCTTCAGTCTGAGGTTTGATTACACTTTTTGGTGTGAAAGAGCTTTTACATTTGCTATAAATATAACTTATTGTATTAAAAACAAACAATCAAGCCCTGCTCATATTTAAAATGTAACGCGAAAGTAACGCAAAAGTAACGTAACGCATTACTTTCCATAAAAAGTAACGAAGTAATGTAATTAGTTACCTTTTTTAGGGAGTAACACAATATTGTAATGTATTACTTTTAAAAGTAACTTTCCCCAACACTGGTTGTGATTGAGGAGATCCCCCTTACAATGTAAAGCGTTTTGAGTGTCTAGAAAAGCACTATAAACGTGTAAATTATTATTATTATTATTCTTTGTGCTATTGTCATCTGTGTTAAAAGCTAACATATAAGCTGTTTTTTAGCATCCTGTGAAGTGAAGCAAGATACCATGTTTATCAAAAATAGTGCAGAATTGTTGTACATATTTAATAGGATAGTTCACCCCCCAAAAAATAAAATTCTGACATAATTTACTCACCCTCAAGTTGTTACAAACCTGTACGAGTTTTGTTTGAGAACAAAAGAAGACATTTTGGAGAATGTTAGTTACCAAACAGTTGATGGTAGCCACTGACTCACATATTATGACAAAATAAAATAAAATGTATATATATATATATATATATATATATATACATATTATGGAAGTAAATGACTACCTCTCGAAAATGCACAGACACCTTGATCTATAGTTGATCTAATGTTGGTAACCAAACATTGACGGTAGTCTTTGACGTCTATAGTATTTTTATTTTTTCCATACTATAGAAGTAAGTGGCTACTGTCAACTGTTTGACTACCAACATTCTTCAAAATATCTTCTTCTGTGTTCAGCATAAGAAAGAATCTTAGGTTTGGAACAACTTGAGGGTGAGGGTGAACAAAATTTTCCTTTTTAGGTAAACTAACCCTTTAATGTACATTCTTGTTTTACTGTGGCTGTAATAAACAGCTGTCATAAACTCTTTATGATATTATAATATGCTATTTGCGACTGTAGTGCCCCTTGTGGCAACACTGACAATGCAATGCATACAGAAAAGTCACATTAAGCATTGTGCTCTCTGACAGCATGAAAACAACCATAGATGAATGTGTCTGTGTTCACTTACTTGTGAAGAGTGTGTTTCAGGACTTAGTCTATTATCCACTGTTCATTTACAGTACATTGTTTTCTTGAGAGTAGCCCCGACTTGAACGTTTAGTTTTATTTTAAACTAGTCTGCTCGTTTTGTAATTGCGATACTCACATATTAAGTGTTGATTCCACATCACCTCTGGAGCGAGATAAATATTTAGACAGGGCCTTCTGTCGTGCTTGCGTGCATGACTGTAATGTGGAAAGAAAACGACACATCAGGCTCAGAGTGACATCTGAGAGAGACATGGGACATCTGGTGACTCATGCGCATCCCCAACCAGGGCTGTAAAATCAGGTGACAGCCTGCTCAGCCAAATGCTATGTGCAATTCAGAATCAACTCATCCGCATGGCTCGCATTTATTCCACATTCGTTGGTGATCTGCTAACACATTTCACGGCCTGACAGCTTTTAATAACAAAACATTTATGATTGCATTTGATTGCTTGGATACTAGGTATTCTTGTTTTAGCTGAATTGGTCTATTGTATGTGCTTTTAAGCAGTCTAAAAGTAAAGGGTAACTTCTTCTAAGTGTTATTGGCTTCTCCTGTCCGTGAGTCATGTGAATTTGTGTCATGCTCCCACAAATTTGTTGAGCAAAATGGATTTTAAAAGCAACATCCAAAACAATGTTTTGTATTTTTGATAATTGCCCAAAACAGTGGCTTTGACATGTGGACCTGTGTAAACATTCATGTTAATATATGAGTTAACATTCACAGTTCAGTTCTTATCATCAGTGAAGAGTACCGACACATGCGACGATGGCCCACACCTCTGCACACTGCACGTGTGGCGGACAGGATGAGGTACATCAGGTGGGCTGCATCTGCGACACCATATGCCCTCCGCATAGTTCCTTAGGGACGGCTGACGGCATGCACCCAGCTGCTTCCTCTGTCACCTCAGCTTGCGTACAGTTACGCCACATGATGACTCTCTGGCTTGCTTGTGTTGGGGCATCTGCAGTCTGTGCTATAAGGGAAATTGCCTACAGCTTTTGAGTGTGATAAGTTATTACTATGAGACAGATCAGTGATTTTAAATCTAATCTAATGTACAAGTGTGCTTAGATGTTTATTAGAATCTTCCAGGTAGGTAAGTTGGAGCTAAACTCGGTAGGACGTTGGCCCTCCAGGACAAGGAGAGGACACCTCTGTTCTAGAATGAAAATAAGGACTATTAAGATCAGGGGTATCCAGTCCTGGTCCTGGAGGGCCAATGTCCTACCGAGTTTAGCTTGGTTCAGTTGTGTTTAATTAGGGGTAGAGCAAAATTTTGCTGGGAGATTGCCTTCCAGGAGCAGGAATGGACACTCCTGTACTTACTGAAGTATAGGACAGCTGGTCCAGGCAGTGCCAGTTGTAATCTGCACAGCTGCTGCTGAAAGTGGCATGCGTGCGTAAGCCATATGAAAGGAAAATATTTTTTATATTTCAATTAATTCTCATAGAATTAAAGAGCAAATGGAGACTACATGGATAGGTAACACAAAAAATGGATGTTCTGTCATAATTTACTCAACTTCATTTCTTTCTAAATTCATATGGCTCCTGTTTCTCAGTTTTTATTGAGCTGGTTTCAATACCCACTCAATCAAATCATTCAAATAATCAATGAACATTATTAAAATAATATTTATGTACAGGAGACACGGGTCAACACATGACTGACCTCAAAACCACCTAGCTTGTAAACTGGGCAGAAAATATGGGTCATTTCTAATCATATTCTTCTGGGAAGGTTATTGTTTTCTTGAACTAGGAGCTAGTAGGATCATTCTAAAAAAATGACATACACATGTTAAAGTTCTGAGTTTTTGCAGACTTGCTAGAATTTTCATTGATGCTTAACCCTGTAAAACAAAATATTCACACAAGCATTGGTTCAAGCATTGGAATCATTTTGGAAAACTGAATTGGGCTGCTGGTTTGATTAGCTTTATGAAAATAATAAAATGTATTGATGGTGTCTGATGTATGATTTATTTCACATAACACTATGCCACATACCCTGACCAGCAGTTCACTCTTTCACAGCCCTTTAAGGATAAGGCCCAGGAGATTCAAGGCTGCAACCTTTTACTCCAAACAAGAGCAAGACGAAGATGGGCTGGCTCCAGTTTGTTTACTGAAAGCCCCTTTGAGATTCCTCTCGGATACACAATAATGCAATGCGAAACGGAGCTGGCTCAGGAGTCTGTGCAGCCTCAGGCGTTGATTTTATGATTTTCTTGCTGTTTGTTTGTCTTTGTTCATGGCTAGGATGGGTGTCTGCGGCTCGGTCCCTCTCGGTCCCCCCCCCCCCCCCCCAGGTTCGCCTTTCCCGCGCTAAATGATCCTTTAATTTCCTCTTAGACTTGTCTGCCCCGAGGGCTGAGCTCCACGCCCCATGGCCCTTCGCACTGCATGTGAAGTTCACAACTCGTCCTCCATCGGGCAGAACCTCTATCAAAATGTACTTCCTGTCTGAGCCCCACTCGCGTGAGATTGCCCAGGGCCAAGGCGATAGCCTTGACTCAACTATGTGAAGTTTAGCACTAAGCAATCATCTCTGCTCACCAGTCCACCATATCCAGGGTTTAAACTGGGATTTCGAAGGTGGAGAAGCCGTAAAATCTGGAGGTAGTTGCAATGTGTTAGGAAAAATATAACATGGGTCAGATCAGTGGTATGATTCCATTATGACGCTTTTTAAAATGCTTTCTTAAAAAAATGTTGCACAAGACATCTCAAGTTCAAAACCCACATAGACATCCTAAATAAATGTAGCAAAATTTTAGAAACAGGATGTATTTGGTTACATTTTGTTTTGTGATTTTATAAAATGGCATGCAGGCTGTGAAACAAGGTGGAACGTGTGTCTAACAGATGGGTGCAACACCCCCTGCTGTTCTGGAGAACATTGGCATTCTAAGTGAATGTGGTGCATCGAACAGGATATTGACGTAATGCCTAATGTAATGAACTTTAAACTTTTGGTAACACTTTATTTTAGGGTATCTTAACTATTATTACTAGAATATTAGCCATTTATTAGTAGTAATTAAGCACATACGAATGCCTTATTCTACATGACCTTATTCTACATCCCTAATCCTGCCCAATACCCAGTGGTGTAGTCTAGTTTTTTGTAGTGAGTATGCTGTGATTTTTTCCTTCCCAGCCTCATACTCACCCGTACCAGAGCAGCCTCTCATAAGCACCACCACACTCACTAAACAGGGCTCTATGCTTACTTTTATTTTTAGGAGCTCTTGTGCTGCTAATTTAAAAAAAATTAGGGGCACAGTAAAAAAAAATTCAGGAGCACCTTCTCCTCATTAACAAAAATTAGCCTTCCCATTACGAAGTAATATTGGACTCCTTAAAGTGATTTAAAGGAGCATTTTTTTCTAACTTTATTTGCAGTGTTACCTTTCATGTCAAATTCAAAAGTGTATTTTTATAAGCTTTTTTTTCAAAATGTCTAATTAAAACAATGCAATAAGAAGAATAGACTACTGATCAAATAAAATTATTAACAAAATGTATTTGCAATACAGGAGTGGCACAGAACACACAAGTTTTGAATATAGAAATATTCAATTTAATGTTTTAAATAACTCAAGGTGGCATATTTAATTAACTTCATAAATTCATGTTGAGATTTTTTTAAATATAACATTTTGAATTACTGATTTTTTTCAATAACTGAAATGATACTTTAAAATGAAACATTCGGGAGACTTTTTGTTGGCGGCAAGTTCTGATTTTATCACTGAATCATTCATTCAATTGATTATCCACCCTATCTGTTGACAATTACTAATATCCATTTAGGGATGGATAGTATGCACAATCAGGCAGTGACTGGCTTTATGAATGAGTAATTCATACTATCCTATCTGCCCCAAATAGTATTGACAATTACAGATATTCATAAACAAACAACGCTGTGTTTGAATGGAGATGTTCAGCAGCTCAGTTGTGAGTTTATTTGAAACTATATTAGTTGACAAAATAGAGCAAAATCATGCAATACTGTTATAGTCAGACAATGTAAATCACTAAATATTATCCAACAATCCCCTGCTGTTATAGTTAAGTTAATGACAACGTATACTCTACCACATACCAGGTAACATTACGATAGCATCGGCCTCGTTTTCTGAACCGAGTAGGATAGTATCAGCCTTCTGGCTTAATTTCTGTAATTTATATAATGTTAACGTTCCTGTCATCTGTTTGCAGTGTGTCACCCGAAGCAGCAGCAGCTTCAGGGGCAGGCTTACGAAAACACTTAAAGGTTGTAGTTCGTTTCATATCTCCTTTATTTGTTAATTTCAAGCTTAGCAATAGTCGTCAACAGAAATACGGCGTGATTATCAGAAAGACGGAGCTTCGCAAACACAGACTGGGTGAATTTATGAATGAACTTGTGAAAGGATGTCACAAAACGATGATGTTACGTATCCGCATACTTTTTAACTGGGTATACGCAAATCCTTGACCTTCCCTAGTGGGTATACGACGTATACCTGCGTCTCACGTAGATTACACCACTGCCAATACCTAAACTTAACAACTACCTTACTAACTATTAATAAGCAGCTAATTAGGAACTTATTGAGGGAAAAGTCATAGTTAATAGTGAATAAATGTTCCCTATTCTAAAGTGTTACCAAACTTTTTTTACGCCCACTAAATGCAGATGAAATGTGAATTTAATAGATTTACAAGCAATAATAACAGTTTTTTTTTTTTTTTATCAAAACTTCAACTCTTCCGGATTGTTGCAGACCAATTTAACCCCTAACCATATCCAAACTGACCCAACCACCTTTTGCCCCATTCCCCCATCAAAACCCCACCTCAAACCTCTCCTCTCGTCCTCGGAGACCTGGCTCCGGAACTGACTTAGGAAGTCCCTTAATGGTTACCAAACTGTGGGGGAACTGCACACGCTCAGCGAGGACTAAACATATGTTTATAGGAGACAACATCAGCAATCACCACTTGACCCTGGCGCTCATACGTCTGTTTTCCTCCCCCTCAGATGGGAGAAAGAACTCAGAACGGGTAATATAATCAACCGAAAGCACAAAACCAGGGAGGAGGCACTGTGAGCATGCCCAGTTCCAGATGTATAGGCAGCCATGTACCGAAACAAGGCTGGGAAGAGGAACAGTGGATGTCGAGGAGGAGTTAAGAAATAAAGATGAATCACTGCTGAATGAAACTTAGAAAAGAAAACATTTCAAATAAGATCTCTTTGATATCTCAATATAATTTATTTTAAAAAGTAAACGGAAGGTTTTCTGAGTAACAGGAGCTTCCTTCCTCTCAGATCTTTTCCTGAAAAAGACGTCAACAATCTCACAAATAATTTCAGAAAAGATCTCAAACTCAGAATTGCCAGTATACCAAAACCAACCAAAGGTCAAGAATCATTTCTGTTTATGCTTTGAATACACTATTGGGTGCCAAACAGCAACAAAAATAGTCAAATCTGCAGGTTTACAGACACAAGATCACACTCACAAGTTCATGGTATGAGCATGATTCCATACAGATGTTCAACCATGAAGAAGAAAATAGGTGGGAGGGGGAACTGACCAAGGAGTGAGAACAAATTGCTTATGTCTGTGACTTCACATTCGATGTGTAAATAAGATGTTCAAAGAAAACAATATGAGTTATTCCAAAAAATCCCTGAAATCTCCTGCTCCCCCGGGAAGCCGCTTTTCATTGTTTTTCATTAACCTAATGCCTGCGTGTCTCCAGAGGCCATTATTTACAACAGATGAGAAAGTGGTGTGTGAAAAACTCAACTGGTTACTTTCTTCCCTGTACAGTGAAATTGGGTCCCTTGTAAACCTGTATTCGAAGCTCAGCTTTTAAGACCTGTTATATCAAGTAACTATAGCTATAATTCTATGAGAATAGGGAAATCCACACCATATAAGAATAATGACTCAGAGGAACATTGTTAATTTGTGCAGTAGCCATCAGGGGGAAAAATACTGTCATTACAAAGTTAAAAGATGGTGTCATAACTGCACTTTTCTACTCCCAAAAATAAAAATAAACCATGTGTTTTGGTTTGGTTTATTATTATTACATACTCAAGCAATGATAAAGAAAAAAGTAAGTCTTGGGTCAGTGTACAACAGGCCACATGTAAAATGGAGCTTTTCCTAATTTCATGGACTCAGTCGAGCATGTGCTAACAAATGGCTGTAAGTTGACTAAGGGAACAACTCAAACGAAGAAACATGAGGTGACAATGCAAGTGATAAATTCATTTCAGTGTGGAAAAGGTGTAATCATTTGAGAATAGCTATTCATTGCCAGGAATTACTCAGACCCAGATGTGTAGTACACACAGTCACGAACACACACAAACACACACATCTATCTATCATCCTCCCCTCTGTCCACCCTCACAAATGTTTAGTCACTTACATCTAGTTACCCATGAATAAAAAACACCCCTGAAAAAGCCTGACGGACAAAATTGATGGGAGTTTTCGGTTCACTGTCTAAGGTCAGGTATCAGCACTAATATTTGGCTGAAAAATGTCACTTTAACTTTTTCATTATAAAACATTACCAAACTCCCATTTAGGCATGTAATATATCCTGGCTGTTTTGTCACTGAATAAGAATATTTACAAAAATATATATCTGTCTATCTATCTCTCTGTCTGTCTATCTTTTGGGAGTTTCAAAATAATTTTTCTTTAACAAAATAGAACATTTTGTTGCTGAATGTACAAAAAATGTATTACATTTCCGAAAATAATCATTCATAACTACCACAAAAATAAACTTAGATAAACATTTTGTCCGGAAGCAATTTTGTGAGCCGGGTAGGATTTCCCAGTAGAAATCATCAACTTGGAGGAAATCATTTAGTCTAAGTAAGTGGCAGACAGCATCCTGATCTCACTGCTCTGGCTCCAGTCTCAGACCAGCTCCTAAGCGCTCTGCCGTCTTTCAGCCCAGGACTGTATAAACACGGCTTTAAGAGGCCGACATAATCCTTGTGTGGCCTCTCAATTCTTTTTAGCTCATGAACAATGTTTCAGAAATCTTTAGAGGAGGAAATAAACTTGAGAGACAGGCCGAGGAAATGAGAGAAGATAGAAATAATGTGACATCTAAAGGTAACACGTTACAATAAGGTGTCATTTGTTAACATTAGTTAATGTATTAAATAACATGAACAAACAATGATCAATACATTTATTATACTATTTATTCGACTTTGTTAACGTTAGTTAATAAAAATAGTTATTCATTGTTAGTTCATGTTAATTCATAGTGGATTAACTAATGTTAACAAACACAACTTGGGATTTGAATAATGCATCAGTAAATGCTGAAATTAACATTAACTAAGATTAATAAAAGCTATAGAAGTATTGTTCATTCTTATTTCATGTTAACTAATGTTAACTAATGAACCTTATTGTAAAATGTTACCCATCTAAATAAGAGATAACACAACATAAGCTGAATAATATGTTAATTTCTGCAGAACAAAATACATAACATTAATCTGGTAATGCTTGTTGTTTTTTTATAGCATTTCATAATGCCATGAGTTTTTTGTAATAATTTTTTTTTCCAAACATAGCACTGACTAATATGACATTAATTTTGGACTGATACTGACAGTGGAGTAGCGAGGAAGTGAGTGAGAGGAAGCATCATGCAAAATTTATGTTTTTACTAGTTACCGATGCTGATGTTCAGTTAAATGTTCTATTCACAGTCAGCAGTAATGTATTTATTACATATTCTCATATTATGATATGACTGCTCTTGTGTTTACTTTTCTTTAAGTACTATTCGTTTCTGTAATATTTTGTAATGAGGAAAAAACAACTTCACTGCACATTTCTGCAACTGAATTGATTCTGAACATTGTGCCAAAATTATTATTAAGTATGTTTTTAATCTATACAAGAGCTGCATAAATCTAAACTGCACTTTTCTTAAAGTCTATCTTCATCTTTTTTAAAACAAACAGTCCAGTGTACCCACAGATGAAATTTGGCCGTTCATTGACAGCGAGAAGTGTTTGTTTTTGCTCTGGCACGTACAGCACGTCTATCGCTTATTTAGTAGATTTTGTCCGGCTGATTTGACTGTCTGAGCAGATTCATGCAGAGTGTTTGGCTGTTAGAATGTCCTGCGGGAGATGGTCCAGTTTAAACGTTGGTTTGTGTGTGTGTCCAATTAAGTCATGGGTGGAGTGGACATGGACTACAAGACATGTAAGACGTGCCATATCTTCATTCAGTGCCAAAATGTAAACACATTAAGACAGTTTGACCTCAGAAATCTCCTCTCAGCCGAATCAAGAGTAACAAAGACCCACAAATCTCCCTTTGTGTCTTCACTCTGAGGAGTATGTTTTCTGGACTTTGATAGACTGAATCTAATGTGGACATATGGAGGACGTGACTGTCCAATAATTGCGGAAAACAAAACCATATTTTTACTTTCAGAACGGCCCAGCAGAACTGACAGAGTCATTTTCGACGCCATTCCTCTCCCTTTCGCTTCCCTCCCTGTCCACAGAGCTACAAAACAGAAACATGACTACACATTACATGGCTGAGGCATGTAAAAGAGCTGATCTCTACCTTGACGTGTACTGTACATGCTTTATCAGAAACACATGCTTGCCTGACTTTTTATTTTGTCTTTGCAATTTGACACAAGCGCAGCTCACTCAGAATGCCACTGCCTTGTGTAAACAGTGAAGATCACAGAGCCGAGGGCGGACAAATCATTAAAGCTTTCCCCTTTGTTCATCAAGTCTTGATCTTTCTTTCTTTCACTATTTTGGGAATGTAGTTGCGGGTAAGGGGTGTTTTACAAAACATCATTAACTGCCATCTTTCCATTTGAAAATATAGTTTTTGAAAATCCTAGTGCTACACGGCTATTTTACCAACAGCTCTGTTGCATCATAGCTGTTAGATTTTATCATTGAGCACCATTGTGAGAAAGAAGTGTGCCTAATATTACTGAACGTGAACTTGTAATCTACTTCAATTCCTAAAAGTAATTAAAAAAAAATTGTATTTGTAGATGAAATAATGACAAAATTAAAGACCAATTAAGTGTACTTAAATAGTGGACACTTTTCATGACAATATTTCTTTAAGGACCATTTTTAAAAGGACCATTTTTTTGTGCACTTTTTAATAATTTTCAATTAAACATTTAACATTTAAGTACATTGTAAATCATTTTCATTATTTTAAAATTTGTCATGCTCTAAACAATAATTAATAATTAGTTACATTTATTTAGCGCTGTGAAGGAATCTCCTAAACCACCACCTCCTCAAAGCACATAAAGTACTTTATTATAAATTAATGTGTAATGTGTATTGTGTAATGTGATTCAAAATTACATTTAGTTCATTTATTTTAAATGTACTAAAATGTAATTTCTTAATGTATTTATTGTGCATAATGTACAAATGTATTTAAATACATGACAAACACGTTTCAACAGACATGACAGTATAAATGATAGATAAGTATATATTAGTTTATAATAAATTATGGTAAGTACATTTTGTCATGCACATTTTAAAAAAAAAACAATAGAATTAATTATTAAATTGTATAAAGTTGTAAAAAAGTCCCACTTAAGTGGGTCAAAAAAGCAATGTAAAGTTCAGCTAATTACTATTAATATAAATTTAAACTAAAAAAATAATATTTCTATTAATTATTAATTAATTTAATTAATTATTATTATTATTAATATTATTATTTTCTAAACCTTTTAAACAGCAATATTTTAATTTATTTCAGGACTATTTGAAAGTACAATTACTTTGTCTCTCGATGAGTATAGATCATAAGAACTGCAGAAATAACAATTATAAAATGATCAGAAAACAGTTTTAAATTGTTTTAAAAGAACATCCCATGAAGGACACTGGTATGACATGTCATGTGAACTGCCCACTTTGTATTCTGTGCCTAAACAATAGCAGAGCCCTCTCCTTCTGATTGTCACCTGCCTGTGGTTCCTTATGAGAATGGTCAGGCTACTCAGAATGAATACACAATGACCTGCTCTGTGCCTCACAGGAACAGGTGATTAGATATCATCTTCCCTTACCGCCAACCCATCTGCACAAATAAACGCTCACAGGAAACGACCTGTCGCCCCAAAAACATGCAAGAATGATACTGGCCTGGAGGGAGAGGGAGCGTGAATGGCTCGTATCTGGTAGGAGTTAAGGTTGATTCAACACACGGTTGTATACTTGGATACACAATACTAATGGTATTTCGTTAAATAACGTGATACTCCTTAATAGCTCCCTATAGCTAACAGTTAAAAGCTATAACAGTATTTCTCAAAGATTGGTCTCTTAGAATAAATTATTTCTGGCAGGCCATAATTTCTGTTACATTAAGATGAATAGTTTACGGCCCGTTTTAAGTTATCATATCTGGCTGTAAATAAAAGTTGGGTTTCTAAAAGGATCCATTGAGTGTTTGCTGAATGAGCTTTAAGTCAAAAGCAAGTATTTTGTAAAAACAAAAAATACAACACTGCCAACCAGTCTTTATCTAATAAGATACTCATTGCATGGCTTAGGTAATAATGTTTGGGTTTCATTTTTATATCTTTATATTAAATGTGTGCATGTAAATACAATTGTTGCATTGTGTGTCAAGCATCTTTTTCTTGTTTTTTCCAATTATGCCAGTGTAACATAATGAAGTCTGTTATAAAATCATGTCAGAAGGTGTAATGGAGAATTCAGTTGCACAACACACTGCAGTCATGTAGCTTTTTAAACAATGAACATGCCCATAAAAATCTTGTTACATGGTCATTATTGCTGGCCCATAAAATGTCTCAATTAGGGTAGAGATGGAGTGGGAGGAAGAGAAAGGGACAGATGCTATCAAACAGAGTCCACATGGCATTGTTATGACAAGCATGGCTCATCCTACGTTCTTTGTCATTCTGTCACGAGACAACAGTTCCTTAAACACTATCACAGAAAAACCTGCATTTATCAACTATCATAATATAATGATGGCATCTTCATAAAAATGACTACATTTATTACTAAACTTTTTAAAAGAATGAAATGCACTACTTTTTTGCAAGTTAATACTAAAATACTTTTTTGAAAATTAAATTCTACTCGAAAATAGAATAAACATTTTATAAAAAATATTATTATATGCCATAGAATAAACATTTTAAAATACTCTACGGAAATTAGTTGCATGTTTTTAGCATGTTGTTATATAGAATGTTGTTTGTGCCATTCTATAATGTTTTAGCATATTGCATAGTTTTTGCACATTGTTAACATGTTGTTGTATACTGTTAAGTTTTGGCACTTAACATGGCAACATGTTTCTAATATGTTTTGACATAGCATGTTTAGCAGACTTCTGGCATGTCTTAGCATGTTTGCTTGTTTTTGCATTATTGCAATTAAAAATTCAATGCAAAAACAATTCTAGGCTGCTGTGAATGAGTAGCAGGGTGTTGCTATGTGGTTGTTAAAGTGTAATAGGAGTATGTCAGGTGGTCTATTAAGACAGAAGAGGTTCTTTGATCGGTATGATATGTTGTGTCTACAATGGAATTTTCACTAGTTTTATCTACCACGTGAAAATTGTAAGTCAGACAGGGTTGCCAGGTTTTCACAACAAAACACGACCAATCGCTACTCAAAACTAAATAAATTGCACATTTTTTTGGTGGGGTTCCCCTGGTAAAATTCGCACTTCTGATCTTAAAATTCGGCTAAATATCATGTTATTGGGGTCGCTTCAACCAGCGTACAAGAAAAACAACCTGCGGCAACAGTGTTAAATTAGCCAAATTCCACAGGAAAACCAAAGACTTGGCAACAGTGAAGTCAGATCTCACACCTCATTAGCAGCTTCCTTACGAAAATTAACCTGGGTTATTACTGCAAATAAAACTAAAAGAATAAACACACCATTCAAAACCACAATACCAAAAAAATGGTAACCACAATTTAACCATGGTCTTGCTACACTAACCATGGTTTAACCATGGTATTTGAAATAAAACTGTGGTCATACAAATCGTAATCAATGCACCAAAAAAAACATAATACTGCACTTTTACTAAAATAAAACCATGGTTAATTTTCATTTAGTAATTTGTATGCTTTCTTCAACTATACACAGATTCTTGCAACACCTATATAAATTGTTTTATGATATTCGTGACAACAGACCATACTATGCCATATGCAACTGTAGCTACATAGAATCACTAGAGTCTTCCAAAGGTGCGCTGCCTTAAGTCCCTTCACATCCTGTTTCATCATCTGCCGCCATTTTGAGAACATTTCATGCGTGCCGTGAATCCATGAATCATTCCATGTGTTGAAGCAATTTGCCATTCTGCTCCCAGAGGTCCTCTGAAAGCAGAAAGTGCAGAGCTGGATTATAAATCTTGCGGGCTAACCAGGACATGCAGAATGCCCTGACGGTATTCTGAAGAGCCAAAGCCCTCCGGAAACAAGTCCTGCTCTTCCTCTGTGAGGCTGTGAAACTTCTCCTGAGACGAGAGGAAAAGGATACGACATGCAAGGCCTCGAAGCACCTGCATCACACCTCTGGATCCATGGAGAAGATGCGAATCGTGCCCGGCCAGATGTGGGAACAACTGATTGACCAGAAGAAGAGAAGGATGGAGCTGAAAACTTAAATCTTAGAAAGAAAATTACAGAGTGGGCAGCAGGGTTTCTCTCAGGTGCAAAGGTCACAGGATTAGTCTCCTATCAGTGCTGATAAATAAAGTACCTCTTATGAAAGGGCCTCTGTAGGGCTGAATATGAGCACTGTATCGAACAATAAGCCATTTTAATGAAGCCAGGCTGGCTAATAACAGGCCCGGGGTCAGCCTCCTCCAACCATATTCATTACCAGAGCAGCCATCCTCAACCCCCAGAGGAAGGGGAAGCCTTCAGGCGCTGCTATCAGACACAAGCACACAGAAAGGCAGCTGGAGGGACACCTTTTCACCTCTGAGAGAGAGGGGGCTTTGTACCTGTAAAGAGCCACCTCCATGTGCTTTGCTCAGCGCTCACCTCTTGATCAGTATCTTCTGGTAATTATATGGTAATAGTTAATGAGAAAGAAAAGGTGCGAGAGAGGGAGAGAGCGAGGGGGGGGGGGGGTGTCAAAAAGTTAATAAATAAATGAATTGATAAAATACCCTATTATCCAAAATTAACCATTTGTCATCTGTCCATGTGAGCTTGAAAGTATATTTTGCATAATAATGATAATAATAATAATTCATTATTGTTATTTTAGTTAACATAACTATATTATAATAATATAGTTATATTATTTACTTTTCTTTATAATACTGAATATATTGATATATAATAAATGTTATATTCTTTAATTTATTATACTAATATAATAGCATTATAATAAATATAATAACATATAAACACATATATAGTTCCATATATTCACAGCAAAATACTTTTGTCACTTGCAGTATCAAAAATGTTGTAATATTTTAATCTTGTTTCATAATATTTAAAATGCTTTGGATGTTATCGTGATTGATTTAAGTTTTTTTGTGGGTTTTTTTTATGGCACATACAGAAGTATAAAAAGAGTTTTCATACTGTATGTTCAGTAGATAATATTCATATTAAGGGAGTATTTATCATTGTTCTGAACATTTGTACAGTTGAATATAGTATACAAGAAGACTTAAGATGCATTTATATTTAAAGTAAGCCAATATAAGTGCTACAAGAAATGGAAGTCACACACTGTATAATGTGTAACAGGACAGTAATGCACAGAAACGTACTCGGTACCCTGAGATATGGAACCAGTACTGCGTCTGTATAAGACGCTAGGGGAAGTTATTTTTTCTCTGAATACTGAAGCCTTTTTTTAATAACACAGGTACTGCACGGCCATTGGTTTAATTGCGGTAACCGCAATTAAACCAATGGCGGCAGCGGAGCTGCACAGCCTATGGCTGGAAAGCCCGCCACAGAATGCCAGAATGGGCGTGGCATCTGTCTATATAATGCGGGCATTCGCCATGGCTCCTCAGGTTACTTCGACTGAAGCGACGACTGAGTTGTGCAGCCGCATAGTACGGCAATCTATGCAGTACTCATTCCGTATCTCAGGGAACCGAGCTTACGTTAGTAACCGAGTACGTTCCCTATCGATACTACACTTCGTACTGCATCTGTTTAAGACACTAGGGGGACTAAATAAGTCTGTACAGCCTCGGAGCTCTATTGAGGGCCAAGAGCGTACAGAAGAAGGCAAATGCCCATTTTGGTTGTCATGTGACAAAGTGAGCCGTTAAGCAGAAAGGACCCTTGCCTGTAAGGCAGGGACTTCCAGATTATAAAACCTGGCAAATGTGGACAGCAAGGCCCAGCCAGCCCCTGCACATATCTCTGCAATGGGCACACCGCTAGACCATGCCCAGGACAAGGCGATGCCTCTAGTCGAGTGGGCTCTTACTTCCATGGAGCATAGTTGGCACAAAGAAGAGTATGCTAGCTTAATAGCGTCAATTATCCATCTGGACAGTCTTTGCTTTGTGACCGGAGACCCCTTGGTGCGGCCGCCAAAGCATACAAAGAGCTGTTCCATCTGCCTAAAGAGGGCGGAACACTCAATATAAATTCTCAACGCCCTGACAGGGCAGAGTAGATTCAAACCCTGGCCTTGCTCCGAAGGAGGAAGCGCAGAGAAAGTAATCACCTGTGCTCTGAACGGAGTCGAGAGCACTTTGGGTATGATTCGTGAAACGCACTATGAAGTCCCGTTCTGAATCAAGTGATTCGCGAAACGCGCTTTTAAGTCCCATTCTGAATCCAATGATTCGCGATACGCACTTTGAAGTCCCGTTCTGAATCAAATGATTCGCAAAATGCGCTTTGAAGTCCCGTTCTAAATCAAATGATTCGTGAACATGCTTTGAAGTCCCGTTCTAAATCAAATGATTCGCGAACACGCTTTGAAGTCCCGTTCTAAATCAAGTGATTCGCGAAACGCGCTTTGAAGTCCCGTTTTTAATCAATGATTCGCGATACGCACTTTGAAGTCCCGTTCTGAATCAAATGATTCGCAAAACGCGCTTTTAAGTCGCATTCTGAATCAAAAGATTTGCGATACGCACTTTGAAGTCCCGTTCTGAATCAAATGATTTGCGATATGCACTTTAAAGTGCCGTTCTAAATCAAGTGATTGGCGTAACGAGCTTTGAAGTCCCGTTCTGAATCAAATGATTTGCGATACGCACTTTGAAGTCCCGTTCTGAATCAAATGATTTGCGATACGCATTTTGTAGTCCCGTTCTGAATCAAGTGATTCGCAATACGCGATCCGATTGGCTTCAAAACTGTGAATAATTTTGCCACGCAATGGTTTAAGAGACTTCAAAAAGCTCCGTTGATATTGTTCTTTACAATTACAATTAATAGGCCTAACTTACAATGTTTTTATCAAATTGTGAACATCACGGCCGGTTCTAGACATTTGGAGGTCCTAGGCAAAAATTTATTTTGGAGGCACCCCACCCCCATTAAAAAGCACTTGAAACAAATGTGAACTTTTTATTTATACATCATTTCATTTCATATTTATTTTTTACTTAGTAACTGCCAAAAGTTTGGACACATTACTATTTTTAATGTTTTTGAAAGAAGTCACTTATTATCATCAAGTCTGCATTTATTTGATCAGAAATACAGAAAGAACTATAATATTGTGAAATTTAAATAATGGTGTTTTATTTTTACAATACTTTAAATATAACTTAAATGAGTGTAAGGTTAATAATATAACTTAGATTACACATTTTTCAGTTTTACTCAAATTAGGGTGATGCAAAAATGAGTACACCCCACAACAAAAACTACTAAATCTAGTACTTTGTATGGCCTCCATGATTTTTAATGACAGCACCAAGTCTTCTAGGCATGGAATGAACAAGTTGGCGACATTTTGCCAGATCTATCTTTTTCCATTCTTCAAGAATGACCTCTTTTAGAGATTGGATGCTGGATGGAGAGTGATGCTCAACTTGTCTCTTCAGAATTCCCCATAGGTGTTCGATTGGGTTCAGATCAGGAGACATACTTGGCCACTGAATCACTTTCACCCTGTTCTTCTTCAGAAATCCAATAGTGGCATTAGATGTGTGTTTAGGATCATTGTCATGTTGGAAAAGTGCACGACGACCAAGGGCACGGAGCGATGGTAGCATCTTCTCTTTCAGTATAGAGCAGTACATTTGTGAATTCATGATGCCATCAATGAAATGCAGCTCCCCGACACCAGCAGCACTCATGCAGCCCCACATAAGGACACTGCCACCACCATGTTTCACTGTAGGCACCATGCATTTTTCTTTGTATTCCTCACCTTTGCGACGCCATACAGTTTTGAAGCCATCAGTTCCAAAAACATTTATCTTGGTCTCATCACTCCAGAGTATAGAGTCCCAGTAGTCTTCATCTTTGTCAGCATGGGCCCTGGCAAACTCTAGGTGGGCTTTTTTGTGCCTGGGCTTTAGGAGAGGCTTCTTTCGTGGACGGCACCCATGCATGCCATTCCTCTGCAGTGTACGCCGTATTGTGTCACGGGAAATAGTCACCCCAGTTTGGCTTTCTACTTCTTTAGATAACTGCAGTGAACTTGCATGTCGATTTTCTTCAACCCTTCTCATCAGAAGACGCTCCTGACAAGGTGTTAACTTCCGTGGACGACCTGGACGTCTCTGTGAGATGGTTGCAGTTCCATCTTTTTTAAATGTTTGTACCACTTTTGCTACAGTATTCTGACTGATAAGTAAAGCTTTGCTGATCTTCTTGTAGCCTTCACCTTTCTTGTGTAAAGAAATTATTTTCTTTCTCAGGTCTTGTGACATTTCTCTTCCATGTGGTGCCATTGCTGACAGCATGAAATGGGAAGGGGTTTTCTTTAAGTAACACCCTTTTATAGTCAACTGTCACCTGTGTAATGAATAATTAGACTCACCTGTGGTTGAATTCTTGTTAAATTAGACATTTGTAGTCTAAAATTTAGCTTTGCTCCAGAGACTTTCAGTGGGGTGTACTCATTTTTGCATCACCCTAATTTGAGTAAAACTGAAAATTTTGTTCTCTAAGTTATATTATTAACCTTACTTTCATGTTATAAGTTAAACAGATGTTATATAAAACTTAGTCTTGTCAACATTTTGGAAAATGTTTTTGTGTTCATTGAGATATTGTTTAAAATGTTACTTTTCAAAGGGGGTGTACTCATTTACGCTGAGCACTGTATATATAATGAATAAATAGGCCTATTCGAGAAATATATTTTCACTTAAGAAAACGAAAGAAAAACTGTGCAACAAGTAGCCTAGTATGCAGAGTTTCGGTTAATTTTTGTGCTGCGCGAAAGGAAACCAGACGGCAGAATGCGGCATCCTATTTTTTTAGGCTTATTTTACAAAAGCGCAAATATTTGATTCATAGTGTATGTACAAAAATAAAAGCAAACCTTTTACAATTCCGATTATCTTCATGATTAAAAGGAGTATTTGCTTCCACTGTTAGAAGGGGAAAAAAATCAAGTGATTGCTCCAGCGCTGCATGCGCGCTTACATTTAAGCATTCTACCTTGACAATGCAGCCTGTTCATTTATCATTATAAAAAACAATCGGTCAAATATATGGGGGACAAAAAAACACTGCTCAGTTTAAATATGTAGTAAAATCTGTTCTGTTAAGCGTTATCACCGTACTGCCGTGAAGTTACGCAAAACATTTTTTACATGGATATTGGAACGCGGGTGAGCCTAGAAAACAGTAAATAGCCTACTATTTTGGCATTCAAATCACGAATAAAGAAACATTTGATTTTGTGTTGAACGAGAGACCCAACATTTGTTTCAGTTTCGTTTTAGCTTAAATTTAATTTGTTTTGGTTTGTCATTTATATAGCGTTCTTACATTTTTAATTCTTGTTCTTTTCTAAATAGCCTTTGTTGTCTTAGATTTGTTATAATTGTCTTAGATTTGTTGTGGAGTGAGGGTAACTAAAATAGCCTAGCTATGTTTGTAATTCATGTCAGCCTATTTCTGAATTAAATAATAAAATGCTACTTATAAGCGACTTGTGTTTCTCTCTCTCTCTCTCTCTCTCTCTCTCTCTCTCTCTCTCTCTCTCTTGCTCTCTCTCTCTAAAAAAACTTATATTTTTATACACGTAGCTTATTTTAACCATGCAGAAAACATTTTAAAATATTTTGATAAATTAGTGAAAAAAATGTTTAATAAATAAGTGACTTTAAACCGTTTAACTGATTGTATTAATCGGTCAAAATTCTTATCGGTCGGTTAACGGTTAAACGGTTAAAATGAACATCCCAAGTATGTAGCCATGCCTTGGTTTCAGGACGATCTTAGAATTGTTAGGCCCAAATTCGATGCAAGAAGGACTGACTGATAGCGCCTGCAGATCCCTCAACACTGTAGGCAGGTCCCATGTTGGACGGTGACAGGTCGAGGCGGGTTGAGCCTCCTAGACCCCTTCAGAAAATGAACAACAAAGTTGTTCCTGCCCACTGATTGGCCATCTATAGGAGCGTATGAGGCTGCTATAGCTGCTACATAGACCTTGAGCGTGGAGGCGGAGTGACCCTTTTCCAACAGCTCTTGCAGGAAGGACAATATCAGCAATGTGTTACATACCTCTGGGTCTGCACCACGGTTAATACACCAGGCGGAGAAGACAGACCACTTAAGGGCATAGAGGCGTCTCGTAGACGGTGCTCTAGCCTGAGAGATAGTATTTAGCACATTCTCAGGGAGGACTGAAGGCTCCCATCAAGAGGCCAAATATGTAGCGCCCATAGATAGGGCTGGGTGCCAAATCGTTCCGTTCGCCTGAGAGAGAAGGTCTCGTCTCAGGGGAATGGGCCACGGGGCTGCAGTGAGCAGCCGCCCCAGCTCCGAGAACCAATTGTTTCTGTTCCCTGATTCACCTGATTACCTGCGGGATCAGGGCGATCAGGGGGAAAGCATGAAGGAGTAGGTTGGGCCAGTCGTGGGCAAACGCATCCCTGTACTTTGAAAAATAAGTTTGGCAGTGAGTGTTTTCTTCTGAGGCGAAGAGGTCGCCCTCTGGCCTGCCGAAAATTCCCCATGTTACCTGAACCGTTTGTGGGTGGAGCGTCCACTTGTCTGATGGGGACATTGCTCCGAGATAGCATGTCTGCTCCCAGGTTCAGTTTGCCCAGCACATGCGCTGCTCTCAGCGAGCGCAAGTTGAGCTGAGCCCACCGCAAGAGGCGCCCTGCTAGGATAAAGAGGTGACTCAAGGAAAGACCGCCCTGGCGATTTATGTAGGACACCACCATCATACTAAGTCGTGATGTCCCCTCAGGTCTGGCAGAAAGGTGCAAAGGCTCAAACATACTGGCAGCATTTCCAGGCAGTTGATGTGAAGTAACCTTCCTTCTTCGACCAGGGGCCAAAGGCCGGTTTGCTGTTGCACAGCGCCCCCCAACCTAAGTTGGAGGCATCTGTTGAGACCATCTTCCTTCTGCAGACCATGCCCAGAGGCACGCCCCATTCCATCCACTGACGGTCCTTCCAAGGGGCCAGAGCTGCAACGTCGGCCTGGCTCACCATTATACGGAGGCTTCCGTGATGCCAAGCGTGTGGAGGAACTCGAGGTTTCAGCCAGTACTGAAGGGGCCGCATACGAAGCAGGCCAAACTGAAGTACCAAAAACGCTGAGGCCATGAGGCCCAGCATCCTTTGAATCGCTTTGAGGGGGTAAGGGACTCCGAGTTTGAATGAAGCTGCAAGCTGCTGAATGGCCAGTGCATGTTCAGGCGTGACCACAGCCCTCATTCGGGCTGAGTCGATAACTGTTCCCAGGAACTAAATTTGTTGGCTGGGGGACAGCACTCTCTTGGCAAATTTGACCCTGAGTCCTAGGCACTCTAAGTGGCTGAGGAGCACCGATCTTTGATATATAAGCTTGTCCTCCAACTGGGCCAGGATGAGCCAGTTGTCGAGGTAATTCAAGATGCGGATTCCCAGCTGTCTCAGCGGAGAAAGAGCCGCATCCATGCACTTCGTAAAAGTGCAAGGAGCTAGGGACAGCCCAAAGGGAAGGACCATGTATTGATAAGCCACTCCCTCAAAGGCGAATCTCAAGAACCGCCTGTGGTGGGGGGCTATCTGGATGTGAAAGTAGGCGTCTTTCAGATCCAGTGAAAAGAACCAGGGCATACTTGCGAGAGGATCTGTTTCGATGTGATCATTCTGAATGGCCGTTTCAAAAGGGCGCGATTCAGATGTCTGAGATCTAGAATGGGCCTTAGACCACCATCCATCTTGGGGACGAGGAACGGCTGTAGAAGCCTGACTCGCTCTGAGCTGGGGTAACCGTTTCCATGGCTCCTTTCACCAGCAATCTCATCACTTCGGCGCCCAGGAAGTGGGCTGTGCTGTGCTGAACCGATGTGGAGACCACGCTGCAAAACCGTGGGGGTCTGCGAGCGAATTGAAGTGTGTAAACTCGTTTTATTATTCCCAGAATCCAGCCTGACACTCCGGGGATGGCCTGCCAGGCCTTGGCCCATGTGGCGAGGGGTTGAATTGTTTTGAGCGGCGGGCCGCCTAGTGGGGGCCTGAGGCTCGTGATAAGGGGAAGAGGAAAAGTGCTCTCTTTTTTAATATGTTTGTGTTTTATTTTTCTCGCTATAACAGCGATTGGCTGTGTGGGTGCTATGTGAAAGGACCCAATGTTCACAACAATATTTTCCACAAATACTCTGCCGTCCGCACCCGGAACTAAACGGGTGATAGGAGGCATAACAGAGGCTTTTTGAGGGGTGGTCCGGCTGCAGGTGGACTTAGCCCTCTCCTCTTCCCGTCCCGTAGATCAGGAAGATGTCCGAGGTGTTTGGTCCAGCACAATCTTGGGCCGGGGTCCCTGGCGCTTCGGAGGGTGGAACCAGCTGCAGAGCTGGAGCGCTTGGGCAGGAAGTGTCGCATTGCCTGGGATGACTTCTGTGCGGCTGTGAAGCGCTCAGTGAAGCCCTCTACTGCAGGACCAAACAGGCCAGTGGGGGAGTCGAGGAAGTGGATTTTATCCGCATCCTTCATCTCCGTCAGGTTTAACCACAGGTGGTGCTTGAGCACCACAAGGCTGGCCATGGATCTGCGGATCGCCTGGGCTGTCATTTTGGTGGCGCGTAGAGCCAGGTCGGTTGCGGTACGCAGCTCGCTGAAAGCTGTGGGGTTTGGGTTCGACTTGTGCATAGAACGGAGGAGTTTTACCTGGAACACTTGCAAGACCGCCATGGAGTGAAGCGCTGAGGCCGCCTGTCCAAACGATGAATAGGCTTGTCCAGCGAGAGCGGAAGTAGTCCTGCATTGCTTAGACGGGTGAGCAGCTTTTGTCTTCCAGCCAATGGCCATGGACAGGCAGAGATGTGCGGCCACTGACTCATCCAGGGGAGGCAGGCTGTTGTAACCTTTTTCTTCTGCGCCGTCGACCGAAGTGAGGGCGGAGGAAGAAGAGGCACGTAGGCGGGACAAGTAGGGTGCACGCCAAGACTTTGTAATCTCGTTGTGGACCTCCGGAAAGAATGGTGAAGCTCCTTGACTAGGGGCCTTATGGCGCCCTGGCAAGGACCATTCATCCAGGTGGCTACGGGACGGTTCCTCTGGGGGATTCCAAACCCAGCTCCTCCACAGCATTAGACAGGACGCAGGCTGGATGCACTGGGCTGTGCAGACTGCGAGGGGTGGGGTCATTGTACGAGCCCCCCAGCTCCTCGGCATATGAAGCCGCCAATGACAGGCTGTTGTCCAACTCGCCGCCATCGCTCCCAACAAACGAGACCAAATCGCTCGCAGCTGCAGAGGCATGCTGGTCAGGGCGGGTGAAGAGAACAGGAGAAATCTCTCTGTAGGGAGAGAGTGAGGGACGCAGGTTTACAGCCGGCGAAAACTCACTCATCTCCGAGCGCTGAAATCCTCTGCCCTCGCAGGTCCCTGGGAGGAAAAAAGTGAGAGTGCGCGAGAGGCGGGGTTGCTCTCTGAAAAGAAAGCGAGCCGCGAGCACAAAGAGGAGAGACTCACATCACCGCAGTGGTGACATTCCGTCCCAGTGAGCGCTGCTTCAGCATGCCCAAGCTTCCAAGGATGAAACACACTCGCCGTGTTTGTCAGTGCCATGCAAAGTTTTTCAAGTGGCATTTGCAACAACGCCGTGAAATTTGCTCTTCAAGGTTCAAGGTTCAAGGTTCTTTTATTCGTCACACACTCAATTATACAGAATATAATCAGTAGTGAAATGTAAATCAGGTCAGGTTTGCTCATTGGACAGTGCAATATATATAACACAACACAAGAGAATATACATAAATATAGGTAAAAAAAACACACAAAAAGTTTTTTTCATAAAGAGTAAAATGTGCTATAAAATAAAATGTGCAATACAGTATACTGTGGACTAAATACATAATAATATAAACAGGGATGTGCAAGAGGAATGTGCAAACAGGTTGTACCGGGTATATATACATAGCAGCAATGTGGATGATGGAGAATAGTGAATGTTTTACAGTTTATTAAATTGAGTCCTGTAAATGTTATTTGACCGAGTTTGAGTTTAAGGAGTTTGAGTTTAGGAGCCTGATGGCCTGAGGGAAGAAGCTCCTCCTAAGTCTCTCAGTTTTTGCCATCATGCTCCTGAAGCGCTTGCCAGATGGCAGTAAAATGAAAAGACGGTTACCGGGGTGATTTGAGTCCTTGATGATTTTAGCAGCTCTGCTTTTGCAGCGTTTGAGGTAGATGTCCTGCAGAGAGGGAAGAGCAGACCCTGAGATGCGCTCAGCTAAGCGCACAACTCTCTGCAGAGCTTTGCAGTCCTGATTTGATGCGTTACCATACCACACTGAGATGCACTGAGTCAGTACACTTTCTATGGCCCCTGAATAGAAAGTTTTCAGGATTGCTGGTGAGACCCTGAATTTCCTCAGCTGTCGCAGATGGTACAGTCTTTGCCTGGCTTTCTTAACCTGTGTTTGAATGTGTGCAGTCCAAGTCAGGTCCTCAGAGATGTTTACACCGAGGTACTTGAAGCTGCTCACCCTCTCCACAGGGGTCCCACTGATCATAAGAGGAGTGTAGGGCCACTGCTGTCTCTTCCTGAAGTCCACAATCAGCTTTTTAGTTTTGCTCACGTTCAGAGAGAGACAGTTGTCCTGGCACCATGATGTAAGTCTCTCTACCTCATCCAAGTATGCGGTCTCATCATTGCTGGAAATGAGGCCCAGAACCACAGTATCATCAGCAAATTTAACAATAGAAGTGGAGCTGTGAGAGGACACGCAGTCGTGTGTGTAGAGAGAGTATAGCAGGGGACTCAGGACACAACCCTGTGGGGCTCAGGCTAACATTCAGGCTAACATTCTCCTATGTTCAATTTTCACCACTTGAGGTCTGCAGGTGAGGAAATCTTGAATCCATTCACAGAGTGAAGACTTTAGTCCGAGGTCTGTGAGTTTAACAGCTAGCTTGATGGGGACTATAGTATTGAAAGCTGAGCTGTAGTCAATGAAAAGCAGCCTGACATAGTTGCCATTTTTGCTGTCAATGTGTGTAAGGGAAGAGTGCAGGACCTGAGAGATGGCATCATCAGTTGATCTATTTGGCCGATAGGCAAACTGAAGAGGGTCCAAAGTAGCAGGGATGGAGGAGCAAATGTGGTTCTTTAAAAGTCTCTCAAAAACCTTCATGACTGTTGATGTGAGGGCAACTGGACGATAGTCATTCAGGCAAGAGGGTTTACTGTTCTTAGGCACAGGGATGATGACAGATTTTTTAAAGGAGGTGGGAACCACAGAGGTAGCAAGGGACTCATTAAAGATTGATGTAAACAAACCAGCAAGCTGATCAGTGCAGGACCTCAGGACATGGCCAGTAATCCCATCAGGTCCGGTTGCTTTCCTGACGTTCATTCTCTTTAGTTCCCTCCGACACGGTGATGACATGATCATCGCTGCTCTGTCTACTGCTTCCTGACGCGCTGATCGGCAGAGTCGCGCTACCGCCATTGCATTCAAAGCAGCCGTAGAAGGTGTTTAGCTCTTCGGCCAGCAACGGATCTGCTCTCACCTCTGTGGAGGATTTATTTCCAGAGGAACAGATGGTCTTCAGTCCCTGCCACATGCGTCGAGTGTCATTGAGCTGAAAATGTGACTCAATTCTCTCCCTGTATTGGAGTTTTGCGGCTCTTACTGCACGTCGGAGAGCATAGCACGATGCTTTGTACTCGCTCATGTTTCCCGATAGAAGACCGGCATTGTATGCGGCAGTGCGATGGTTAACCGCATCACAGATTGTTCTGTCCACCCACGGTTTCTGGTTGGAGAATGTCCTTATAGTTACTGTTTCAGTAGCTTGCTCGGTTAGCGTGTTGACAAAGCTTAATGCTACATCCGTGAACTCGCTGACGTCAGATGAACTCGCCCGGAACATGTCCCAGTCGACGTCATCAAGAGCCGCCTGTAGCATAGCTTCAGAGTGGGAGGACCAGCGCGTCACTTCTCTCTCCCCCAGGGGTTCCTGAACAAACCTTTGTTTATATTCCGGTGTGAGGAAAATGGCGGCATGGTCCGATTTGCCAAAAGCCGGCAGTGAGCGGGCTTTGTAGGCATTCTTAAACTGAGTGTAGCAATGATCCAGTGTGTTCGGTCCTCTAGTCGGACAGGATATATGTTGGTGAAAGTTCGGCATGACCTGCCTGAGGTTGGCTTTGTTAAAGTCCCCCGCGATGATGAAGGCAGCGTCAGGGTGTTTGTTGATGTAGCCGCTGAGCTCATCGTGGAGTTTGAACAAAGCCAAGCTAGTGTCTGCCTGTGGTGGAATGTAAACAGCAGTCGATGAAACGACGATCGATGAAAACTCCCGGGGCAGATAGAATGGGCGGCAGATAATGGAGAGATGTTCCAGATGAGGCGAGCAGGAACGCGACAGAATGGAGATGCTCCTGGGGTCACACCATTTCTTATTGATCATGAAACACACTCCACCACCTTTGGTTTTACTGGCCTCGGTTGTTCTGTCCATCCGTAAAACAGAAAAGTTATCAGACGGCCTTACTGCGTTGTCCGGGACCGAGGTTGTGAGCCATGTTTCAGACAAACAAAGGATGTTACAGTCCCTTATGTCCCATTGGAAACTTATCCTGGCTCTAAGATCGTCCATCTTATTCTCCAAGAATTGGACATTAGGGAGCAGAATACTCGGTAGAGGTGGACTGTGAGCCGTTTCCCTCAGTCTGTTGCGGATTCCAGCGCGTTTCCCGCAGTGTTTCTTTCGCCTCCTGGGATTATTCAGGTGGCCTTTGTTCTCCTCGGTGTTCCGAAGTATCTCCAATGGCCACGTTGGATTCGTGGATAAAGTGTCCTGAAGCAGGTTAGTGTAGTGGTGTCCAATGTCCAAAAGTGTTCTTTTGTCGTAAATAATCACTGCAGACGTTATGCGTGTAAAAAGAGAAAGTAAAAATGCGTAAAAAAGTAGATAAAAGTACATTCTGAGCGGAGCTACCTGAACCGTCGACTGACCACAGCAGTTTGGTACTTTTTTGGTACCTCTATCTTTTATAGAGGTTTCTCGTAAGAAAGAGTCGCCGGATAGCGGCAGGGAATCCGTGAACCAGCTGCTACAGGCGCTGCCGGCTGCTGAGAAGCGGCGAGTCGGCTGAGCAGAGAGAGGTCTGGATGCGCTGCGATGGCTCATTCAACGGCAAAGGCTTCGAGTCTCAAAGAGTGAAGATCTTGTAGTCGTTGCTGAAGGAGAAGAAATCTGAGGAGCCTTGGCGAATGCCCGCATTATATAGTCAGATGCCCAGCCCAGTCTGGCAAGCTTTGGCGGGTTTTCCAGCCAATGGCTATGCAGCTCCACTGCCGCCATTGGTTTAATTGTGGTAACCGCACAAACCAATGGTTGTGCAGTACCTGCGTTAATAAAAAAAGGTGCAGTACGAAGTGTAGTATCGATAGGGAACTTAACTTTAATAATATTCTCATGAAAAAAATGTGCCCCCCTTTCTTTCTTTCTTTCTTTCTTTCTTTCTTTCTTTCTTTCTTTCTTTCTTTCTTTCTTTCTTTCTTTCTTTCTTTCTTTCTTTATTGCTTTCTTTCCTTCAGGATTTTCCCAAAAAAGGTCAGGGGTTGTCATATTTAAATGTTTTTTATTTATTAATTTATTAATTTATTAATTTATATTTATTAATTTATTAATTTATTAATTTATTAATTTATTAATTTATTAATTTATATTGGCTAAAAGCCAACAAAATGTATTTGTTTATTTATTTGTTTGTTGTTTGTTTGTTTGTTTTGTTTTTTGTTTTGTTTGTTTGTTTCTGCATTTAGAATGTGTTAATTTTGATTACTCAGTAAAACATACAGAAAGTACATGTATTACTATATTAAGACAATCATTAATTAGATCAATTATTGTGTGTCAGTGTCTATAGCTTTTGTTTCTTTGCTTTTACTTTGTGTGTCCTCTGTGGAAATGTATGTCTGAGAGCTTCATTGATCGAGGGAAACTGAGATACTCCAACTTCACACAGATTAAAACCGGTCTATTTACTACACAGACACAAACACACACACGCCTACACTCAATTACAGTGAGGCACAGGCATCACAGGGGGGGACAATAAATATAAAATTTCATGAGCAATTTTTGAAGGGGACACAAATAATATAGAAATTGTACATAAAGATATGTCCCCACAGTGAAAAACTTTGCTTCTATCATTATTATTGTAGCACGGAGACTCTCTTTACAAAGTTTTTCTATCAGACAGAGGTGAGGTGAAATAATAAAATCTTTTATTTCAGAAACATTGTTTTCCTCATGCGCTCTGCTCGTGCTGCTTCTCAGAATGTTTGGTCTGCCTGTTAAAACTGTTGAAACAGAGCAGAACCGAACTGCCGAACCGAGCTCTTTAAGTTGCCACAGGAGATAATTAACTAGTAAGTAATATTTTAATCATGTGGAAAATTACGGTAAGGTTAATCCTCCGCAACTATAGATTGAAACCAAACCAAATGAATAAAGTACACACTGGAGTTGAACATTAACTGACAATGTGTGTGTGGAGTAGGTGAGATGAACCTGGGCCAAACCACTTGAGGAAGGGGAGGGGGAACTGTTTCTAAAAGAGACAATGAAATCATATATTTTTCACAATAGAGGCGCATCTGCCATCACAAGACTGTTTGTTTCATCCAGTGTGAAGCACAGAGCTCTAACCCACACTTAGCCCCAAACAGGAAGTCTGAGAAAGAAAGAAAAAAAACTAATTGGGAAATTAAACAAATTAAGAAGCGAGAAGAAAAAGAAACGTTGGAAATAACTGTTAGGATAAAAGCAAAAAAACTAATAAAACTGATAGTTAGGGATGGGACAGGAGATAAATGAAAGAAACAGAGGCTCTCAATCTCAGCCACCTCAGAGACAATGAGGTAAGACAGTGAGATGTGTTCAGATAAGAGGAGGCGCCGTGCTGGTCGGGGCTCTGGCTGATGAGTAATCACAGTCAGACTGATAAGTGACAGAAGGCAGCAGAGCATACACACACACACACACACACACAAAACACATTTACATATATGAGAAACTCCTAGAATGCAAACAAACATTAATTAATCTATCTATCTATCTATCTATCTATCTATCTATCTATCTATCTATATACAGCATCTCACAGAAGTGAGTACACCCCTCACATTTTTGTAAATATTTTATTATATATTTTCATGTGACAACACTGAAGAAATGACACTTTGCTACAATGTTAAGTAGTGAGTGTACAGCTTGTATAACAGTGTATATTTGCTGTCCCCTCAAAATAACTCAACACACAGCCATTAATGTCTAAACCGCTGGCCACAAAAGTGAGTACACCCCTAAGTGAACATTTTCAAATATAGAGAGAGAGAGAAAGAGAGAGAGAGAGAGAGAGAGAGACTTGTTAATGTGTTCTGTATTAAAATGAGAGAATGTTTTTAACATGAAAATAATGTTGCAAGTTTTTTTTTCCTGATTGTATAGCTTCTTGTTTCTATTTTATACTTCCAATGTACACTTGACTTGAAGACTATGTTGCTTATTGCTTGAACATCACAAATCGCATGTCCCGCACAATAAGACCATCTACAGTTTATCCCCACAATAATCACAACTCACCCTTCACTAACCTGTGTTCAGTTACATAACCACACAGTCCGCAGACGTTGTTTTGTCTCTGCATCAACAGCTTTGTGCCATTCAAGCAATACACAAAGATTGCTATTCATTTGCTATTCATCTTACAACAAATACGAGCTAGAACCCTGGCCTTTTGTGTAGCTGGAGACTGTTGTGAAGCTTTTCTGGAAATACAGGAGGTATGACCCGCTAGATAAGATGTTATCTAACATCTTTAATCAAATTTGCAAGGCTATACACAAGTCGTATCAGCAGAGGAACTGTACAGTTGGCCATCATGTGCCAGGCATGATTGAGTTATCTGCCTAACATGATAACAAGATAAAAACGATTCAGACATCTCTTTGGGAATCAATTTGCAAGTAATACAAATTCATAGAGTTTATGCATATTAATGGACAGCATTCGGGAAGGTTACTTTTAAAAGTAACACATTACAATATGGCGTTACTCATTCTGAAAAACCAATGACTTATACTAGTAATGGAAAATAACATTATGATACTTCTGCATTTTTTTTCTACTAATTGCTGACTGTACTCCAGAATAGAATTGATGTGTTTGGCATTCATCTATTTATTTAGCTGTGGACAAGTGTTTATATCACCAACATATTTTGCACACATAAATGTAAAGATCAAATGTCAAGAAAATGACGTCAAGACAACATTTATGGCAGTCGAACCTGCAACTCAAAGTAATCAATAATGCACTGCAATTCATGTAAAAATGAAAATCTGAAAACAATGTGAAAAAATATTTATTTATACAAAATATTCCCGTAACTTAAAAAATGAATGCTCCCTAATTACACATAACTTATTTTAAAAAGTACCTTGCATATAATGGTGCAAATACAGTAACGTTATTGTACACGTTACTTAAAGAGGTAACTTTGATATTAAGGAGTACAATTTAAACACACACACAAAAGGCTTTTTTTCCTTACTTGAAAAAGCTTACCTGCTTATGTAACATTATATATATATATATATATATATATATATATATATATATATTGAACGTGTTAAAAAGTAACCAGGATAAAATGGTGTAAATGAATCAAGCAACACGTAACTTTGTTTGTTTATTGAAAAATGTATTGTGATTAGCTAACACATTACTTCTTTGGAAAAAGTTACTGGAATATTATCAAGTAAATTTAACAAGCAACATGTTACTTTACTTGAAAAAGTAATGTAATTATCTAACTCAAGTTACTTGTAACGTATTTCTCCCCACACAGATGATGGTGAGTTTACGGTGTATGACACATCGAGTGAAATGAGTGTTGCTGGACGAGCTGTGGGCTTACGGCCGTCCCCGATGAACTCACTATGAGGATAATCCACTTCAGATGCTGTTTTGTGACAGAATGCCCAACCTCACACATACACGTATTGTCCAATCCCCCTTGTTTTTGTTCCACTGAGCTAATGGATAGTCCTCATCAAATGGAGGATTTGCGCTCCCTTCTTATGATTCCCACAGTAAAGCTTCTAACATCTCCAACTTACACGCTAAATGGGTCATACACTACAGATCCTGTTGTGTTGGCTCAGTGAGCAGACGCTAATGGGGCTTTGAGTGAGAGTATGAGGGTCGAGCGGGAGATGCCCTGGGCTTTTGTACTAACTCCATCATTTTAAGAAATACTAGCTGTGAGTATTAACACACTCTCTGTGGAGCAAATGCATTATGGGTAGATGAACATGAAATAAAACCTAGAACAAAATAATTATCATGATAAGCTTTTTTAGGTACTTGCATAAGCTTTAGGATATGTTTAAGGTTTTTGGACATCATATGACTATTGCACTCAATTCATTTCATAATAAAGTGCATTTTGCTATTTTTGTGTATCTTTAAATCCAGAAGCTTAATTCAACAAATAAATGTGGTAATTCAAATATTATTTACATTTACATTTAGTCATTTAGCAGACGCTTTTATCCAAAGCAACTTACAATTGGGGAATACAAAGTGATTCATATTAAAAAGGCAAACAGACAGAGGAAGTGCTCGTAACACCAAGTCTCAGGCATTGTTCAAATAAGTACAAGCTAGCAAGGGAAGGAATAAATATTAAAGGTTTTTTTTTAAGCTTAGAATAAAGTCAAGTCGTGTTGAAAGAGATGAGTTTTCAGTTGTTGCTTGAAGATTGACAGGAATCCAGCATTCCGGATAGGGAGGGAAGATTGTTCCACCGAGAATGTTCTGGAGAGTGATTTTGTGATTATAACAAACACTTTGAATTTGTATAAAGTTATTGTGTAAAATTATTAAGAAATATCCCTTTTTTCTTTTATACAATTGAACGTTTTAAAACAGAATATGTTTTCTTGGGAATCGTTTTAATCAATATGAAATTATAGGGTCCTCCGTGTCCTTAATTTCACTTTCCGTCTCGGTAGATTTTTGTAAAAACCCCTTTAACTAACAAAAACCAGGTCCTTAATGACATCTTCCAGAAACTGACATCATTTTGATGGAAAAGCAACAGCACACATATTAGTAGGCATTAGCAATGGATTTTATGAATTCTGTGATGTTTATTTCCATGTATTTCAATCACATCCTGACCATTTTCTTACTGTTGTGTAAACCATCAAGTTAGAATTAATAAAGTGTAAGCGCCTGATATTGAGCAGAGCATATTTCTTTGAAAGCCTGGAATAGAAATTACAGCAAGCTTTGTTTGCAGTTATGAAAGCTACAGACTTCAAAAGGTACTGTATAAAAAAAATTACAATAATAATTTGCAAAACAATTTACATAAAGAATGACCTAAAATATGGTCTTGCTGCATGAGGCTATCTGAGCTTACAAGCGTGTCCGTTTAAAGGAAACATTAGCCAGGAACTCAACTTCTTGGGCACTAACGAGACTGTTGTGTACTGCTTCGAGAGTATGTTTTTTTCAGTCAAAATCTCTGAAAATTGTTTCAAGACTAATGCAATATACAAAACCCATTTAAAAGATAATCAAATGCACAAGGCCTTGCTAACGCTACTTGTTTTGAGTTTACAAGAAGTCCAGTCTAAATACAAGCCGCAAATCTGCTGGGCTCTACTGCTAGACCACACATAAATGAAACAAATAATTCAAAAAAATGTAACTTTACAATTCATAATGTCGAAAACTGGTGTAATTTATTATCTAAAATGTGTTGTCAATATAGAGATGCAGTATGCAGATGGTAAAAAGTAAGCCCAGAATATTTTTTTATTGCACAATGGTTTCTCACTCAAATCCCCAATCTCTAAAAATTCTTAAGAGCATATTTCTATAAAATGATTGTGGCTCACATAATTTGTTCGTGGAAGAATATAATGAGAAATGTTTGAGGTTGTCACTGCTGGTCACTATTAAGTGGCCCCTTTCATGCATCTATATTAGTTTCAATATTACAAGTCTTTCAAAAGAAAACAAAAGCCTTCATCAGTTCAGGTAAAAGCAGCTGCTTTGATTTCTCATGTGAGAGGAAACTCTGCCCTCTTTGCTTGACAGAGCTCATCGCGTCCTTAGCATTTCACTCTATCATTAACTGTCTTAATGATTGCTTCTCACTGGAGCAGCACTGAAGCTGCTGATGTATCAGAGTAGCTCAGGTTTCACTGTGTTTCAATCACTCACCTGTTTCACAATTAAGGCTTCACTTGATGGCCCACTGAGGTCCAGGGATGCCACTCATATAAGGAGAGGTCATAACTGTAGTCTTTGTATTGTTATAACTATGTAATTACTAAATTATAACACTAAAACAATTATGTTAATGTAACATAGCTGATTATTAATAATAATCATCAGGTCTTTTCAAACAGGTCTCATCAAGCTGTTTCATTCTCCCATAATTGTTTGTTTCTATCAGTTCCTACACCTTCAAGGGATATTTGTGGTAATGATGTTTTTCTGTTCTAACTGGCTTGTTGCCTAAATACACATTTACCCTTTAGCATGTTTACACTGTGCAAAGAGCTGCCTCGTGTCATGTGAAAAGACTTCACAGACCTGACACATAAAGACCAGTTTTCATTCATTTACAGGAATCTCTGACCTGTTTCACAGACTGATACTAAAAAGAAAATGCTTCGCTTTACCCTACAGATAGACTGATCATTTTAGTTTTAGCAGGGATTTCACAATACACTTTCTAAAATAAATGTTCCAAAATTGGTGTTTTAACAGTTCTTCGATTTTAACAATCTAAATAACTATTTTCCAGTGTAAGGAACCTTTTGTGCAATAGAAAGTTTCCATGGATATTAATGGTTCTCATGAAACAATAAATTCCAATGAAGAACCTTTATTTTTTAATAGGGTATATCAAGACTTATCAATCATTTGGTCAGTGACAAGTAGGCTCACGCCTCACACACAAGCTGAACACTGTTTTATTTTATTTTTTTAACTGTAGAATATATCCTACATGTAACAGTTTTACATAAGAAAAGCACAACGCACAATACAAATTATTATGTTATAAAGCTAGCAATGTTTATAAATTGCAGTAAGGGAGGCTTTAATTTAAGATGGTACAGCATTGCACATGATCAATAATACTCACTTCACAGATTGTATTATGGTTATGTCCTACTGTATGTTCATGGCAGGCTTATCATGTGCATGTTCAAGCAAATAAGGGTCTCACATCTGGGTTACATTATCTCAGATAGTGATAAATGTGCGCCTTTGACTTCATACTGAAAGGTCTTATCTCTTCTCTCCACAGACGTCAGATATATTCAAGTAAATGAAAAGATATTGGCTGACTGTGGATGCTAACATTGGTCCTTGTGAAACCTGACCTGGAAAAGACTGAGCTATGTGATATGCCGCCATATGGATCTGATCTCAAAACAGTAGCATGGTTCGGCCTGTATCCAGCTCTGATAGGAAAAGAGAAAAAAAATGCTTTCACATTTCCATGAAAGTGAATTTGAATTGTTAAATGCACTATGATTTTAAGACACTCTCCAGAGAGGCCGTCACATGTTCCCAGAAACTCTATGACTCTTTTATAGAAACATAATAATCCATCTAACCTGCTGCATAATGGAGCAAACATAAGAATTTCTTAAGATGTTTTCCTAGAATGATACCAGTGGTGTAGTCTATGTGAGACGCAGGTATACGCCGTATACCCACTAGGGAAGGTCAAGGATTTGCATATACCCACTTAAAAAAGCATGCGGATATGTAACAACATTGTTTTGTGACATCCTTTCACAAGTTCATTCATAAATTCACCCAGTCTGTGTTTGCGAAGCACCGTCTTTCTTATAATCAAGCCGTATTTCTGTAGACTACTTGAAATGTACTAATAAAGGAGATGAACTACACCCTTTCAGTGTTTTCGTAAGCCTGCCCCTGAAGCAGCAAACACATGACAGGAACGTTAACATTATAGAAACAACAGAAAATGAGCCAGAAGGATGATACTATCCTACCCGGTTCAGAAAACGAGGCCGATGCTATCGTAACGTTACCTGGTATTTGGTAGAGTATACGTTGTCATTAACTTAACTGTAACAGCAGGGGATTGTTGGCATATAAGAACAATGAGTGATTTCAATAAACAAAAAGTTAATATTTAGTGATTTACATTGTCTGACTATAACAGTATTGCATGATTTTTCTCTATTTTCTCAACTAAAATAGTTTCAAATAAACTCACAACTGAGCTGCTGGACATCTCCATTCAAACACAGCATTGTTTCGTTCATGAATAAATATGCGCTTAAACGAATCTAGTGAGTCAATTTAATTACTCATTCATAAAGCCAGTCACTGCCTGAGTCCCAATGTGCATACTATCCATCCTAAATGTGATATTAGTAATTGTCAATACTATTTGGGGCAGATAGGGTGGATAGTATGCACATTGGGACACAGGGACTTGCTTTGTTCCCGAATGAATCAGCCGTTTTGAACGAATCAATTGAATGAATGATTCAGTGATAAAATCAGTAACTTGCCGCCAACAAAAAGTCTTAGTTTCATTTTTAAAGTATCATTTCAGTTATTTAAATCATTGAATATTTCTATATTCAAAATGTTATATTTAAAACATTAATCTCAACATGAATTTATGAAGTTAATTGCACTCATGCCACCTCTGAGTCTCATTAAATCTCTGTTATTAACTACAAGCCACTTGTGTGTTCTGTGCCACTTCTTTAGTGCAAATACATTTTGTTAATAATGATTTTATTTGATCAGTAATCTATTCTTCTTACTGCATTTTTTTAAATTATAAATTTTTGAAAAAAAGCTTATAAAATAAACTTTTGAATTTGACATGAAAGGTAACACTTCAAATAAAGTTAGAAAACAATGCTCCTGTAAATCACTTTTTAGGAGTCCAATATTACTTCATAGGCTGGAAGGCTAATTTTGGTTATTGAGGAGAAGGTGCTCCTGAATTTAATTTTACTGTGCCCCTATTTTTTTTAATTAGCAGCACAAGAGCTCCTAAAAATAAAAGTAAGCTTAGAGCCCTGTTTAGTGAGAGTGATGGTGCTTATGAGAGGCTGTTCTGGTACGGGTGAGTATGAGGCTGGGAAGGAAAAAATCACAGTATCTCACTACAAAAAACTAGACTACTAGTTCTTGACTACAAGACTGACCTCGGTCAAAAGCTATCTTGTAAGGATAGACTCTAATTATCTTGTGACAGCATAAAAACCTGACAACTTTCGATGTCCCTTTAAACTGTCAACAAGCCACAAATTAGACCACCATGTGCTAGCCACCCAGCCCTCCCAACATAACCCCAGCCCTATAGAGGAAGAGCAAGAGTCCAAAGCGACATGCTATTGTTTATTAGTATTGGATGGAGCACGGGGGAAGTTTGGACATGTATTCTTGCAGCGGTGGAGGTGAAGACTGAGGGAAACGTCTGTGAGGAAGAGGATCTAAACAGACTCCTCTGCTGAATGTTTGGATAATAAACACCATCTTTGTTAGGGTCAAAGTTAAGATTAAAGATCATGTCAGGCCAAGGCACGTGTTGTAGAAGACATTCACAAGAAAAAGTAAATCCGGTCCATTACTACACTGTTAGGCCTGTTTCACAGTGCAAATAGAAGCAGCACACAATTAACAAAAGTTGTTGGGAAAAAATGTGTGTGTGTGTGTGTGTGTGTGTGTGTGTGTGTGTGTGTGTGTGTGTGTGTGTGTGTGTGTGTGTGTGTGTGTGTGTGTGTGTGTGTGTGTGTGTGTGTGTGTGTGTGTGTGTGTGTGTGTGTGTGTGTGTGTGTGTGTGTGTGTGTGTGTGTGTGTGTGTGTGTGTGTGTGTGTGTGTGTGTGTGTGTGTGTGTGTGTGTGTGGTGTGCGTGTGCGTGTGCGTGTGTGTGTGCGTGTGCGTGTGCGTGTGCGTGTGCGTGTGCGTGTGCGTGTGTGTCCAAAACCATTTGGATGTAAATGTCATTCTTCTTAACAGACCTCATTAGCTTACTTCTAATAACCATTTTTACCAATTATTTATCATATTTGTATTAATGTTGTATTTCAGAAATCACTTTATTTATAAGTAATAATCTCATGGACAGATTTACTGATATTTATTTTTATTTGTCTGTCTGTCTGTCTGTCTGTCTGTCTGTCTGTCTGTCTGTCTGTCTGTCTGTCTGTCTGTCTGTCTGTCTGTCTGTCTGTCTGTCTGTCTGTCTGTCTGTCTGTCTGTCTGTCTGTCTGTCTGTCTGTCTGTCTGTTGTCTGTTGTCTGTTGTCTGTTGTGTTTGTTTGTTTGTTTGTTTGTTTGTTTATATTTTGTCAAAGGTAACAAACAAGAGATATAAAATGTTTATCGTGACAAAGATTAATTTTTATAATACATTTTTATGAAA
Source organism: Ptychobarbus kaznakovi (assembly GCA_027422405.1). NCBI lineage: Eukaryota > Metazoa > Chordata > Actinopteri > Cypriniformes > Cyprinidae > Ptychobarbus > Ptychobarbus kaznakovi. The sequence continues at coordinate 13,029,923 of CM049797.1, forward strand.
ACTTTTGTTGGCGAATGCATGACGAGAAAGAAATAGCACAAGATATTGACAATGCACCATCAATGTTCTCTGAGAAAGAAAAATCTAGAAAGAATTATGTTTTATATGATCCAATCATAGCATATAATGCTGGGGATTGAACAACTTGAACAACTTGAGCTGCATGAATTGAAGCTGAACGGTGAATGAAACATAGACGTTTTATTAAGTTGAACTAGCATTAGTCACAATGTGAATTTATGTTACAATGCACTAAAAGACAGAAAATTAAATGACATGATGAAATGCTGACTAAATTTAAAGAATACTTTCATCACAAGACAAAAACCGGAATAAAAATGTGTAAAAATAGACTGTAGCTCTGTTACTCAGCAGAAGCACTGTCAGGCCTGCTGCTGCATCTGTGCTGCTTATGTGAGCAGTGTAAAACAGTACTGAGCATTAGCAAAAGCATTATCCACACCAGCTGGAGATACTAATCACACTCTGAAACATCGGCACAGGAAGTTTGGGGTTCACAAAGTGCAGCATGCAGCTTCCTTTTCTCTCCCAATTTCCTAAAATTACATTCTCATATCAAAGCGGAACAGATACAGGGCAGATAGGAAAGCTGGAGCATGCTTGATGTGGAGGAGAACACACTTTAAATAATAAACTCCCCCGCTAGCCTGCTGAGAACGACAAAAAAAGGAAGGAGAGTGTCTCACGATTCAAGGAGATGCTATAAAACTGCTCTTCGTCTGGAGCAGGGCCGAGGCTTTTGGGAAACCGAATGAGATTACCAGCACATTTCAGAGGGGGGTCAGATAAGGGCCATTTTAGGGAGTTGGTTTAATCCATAAATTACTAATAGAACTTTGCTTTTTAATAGCACCCTATACCTGCAGCTGTCTGTTTTCAATAACCAAAGGGAGAAAAATATGATACAAGAGCAGGTCAGCACGGGTGAAAAGTATTCACAGCATCATAACCACCGGCTGTAACCTGACTGATGTCGAACTGTTTTTTCTTCCACGTCCTGTGTTGGTTTTGGACTCAAGGCCTCAGGAAATAAATCAAGTAATAATATGATTTAAATGTACTATTTTATAGAATATATGAGGCCTATATTGTCCAATTTGAAATTGAATGTGTTGAAGAATTTCTGGTATAAAAGAAGGTACTAAAAGGGTATGGAGGGGAAAAACGGAAATGAAACAAAATTTTAACAACTAAAAATTGTTCCAAAGGTTTGGAATAGTACCGCAGAGTTATTTTCGGTTTCCATAGCGACATCATGCTTGAACTAATATTTCTACCTCATTCACAACAGTCCAAAACCACCAACAGCTTTTTCCATAAACATCTGACATTCACATGAACCGTTCACAGGGAATTACTCTGCCAATTTAGTAAAGTGTGAAAAGAATTGTAAAGAGAAGGGTCCAAACAAAGATGGTGACAGATTTCTCTGGTCTGTTTCTCAGGCCCTAAATTCCCTGAAGTGGTTCTCTGTGGGAGAGCTATAAAAGACTATATAACCATCATGTTCTGCCAAGGCCTTATTAATAACTAAAGGAATCTTACATTGTGATTAGAATTGAATTGCCATGTTGATACCTCATTTTACTTGACATGGCACATTATGGCACATTATTTAATATGCAGGTGCAAAACATTGCTAAAAGCGATTAATTCTTAAATTAACTGAATTTTTTTATGATTGATGTCCAAACTGTAGCAGTGCCTTTCTGCCAGTTTTAGCAGTACATTTCTGCTAATTTAATTGGTTTTCTTGTATTTTTTACAATGTTTTACAATTGCTGAAGCCAAATAGAGCCCATGCAGAATAATCTCTATTATCTACCTTATTTTTCAATGCAGAAGTAAGCTATTGCTCTTTAAATGTGCAAGATGTCTGATTCATTAGCCACAATGTACATTGCCAAACGAATAACAAAAAGGGCAGAAACAATAAAAAAACATTTGCACTACGAACAAATGTGTTTCTGTAAGGAATAACTGATGAAGGGCCGTTGAATTGTTGGAAAATGAATGCACACCTGAGGTGGTAATGCAAACCGTAGTCAATTATTCTTATTTCTATTCCCTTATACTACTGTTATAACACCTCAAGATATTGTTCAGATGAGGTATTTTTAAGACATTTGTCAGATTATTGTCTTTAAAAATGCTCTTGCACATAGGACTAATTTCTTATGCATCTCATCCTACGCCTCAATTTCTAAATTCAAAACATGATTTTAGTGCTAGCAATGGAGGCTTGAGCTATTGATAATACAGTTATTATTGCAGTCTAATACAGTTATTAGAGAGTGAAAGAGATAGAGAGAGATTAAATGAGATTGATTAAGAGAGAAAATACAGGATTATGATAATTAATTTAAAAATAATAACACATTTTTAGTATGTATAACTGGAAGCGAATAATACCAGAAGCTTTGCGAGTTCAAGTTACACATGGCCGAGCCTGCTCTACCATTAAAAATAAGGTGGATAATACATAACAAATCACATTTACGAAAAGTGTCTAACTTTGATTAAAAGTAGATGGGAAAATAAAAATGTAAAAAAATTAAAGGTGCACTCAGTACATTTTTGTTTATGTTGTGCTGCCTGAAATGGCAGTCGGCTTATACTGACGCTAGTGGTGTGGATGCAGAATCATGTTAAATGTCCTGTTTCCAGAGTAAAACTGCACTATTAGCAGTCAGCCATTCCACAAGCAAAAAAAATTGATAGCACTACTTTCATCAGTTCATCATTTTATCACAAAATTAGGGTCTCTGTGTCCCCAGCATTAAAGAACGTGAAGTCAGTCTTAACTGAAAATGAGGGTTAAACTGGCAAAAAAGAGAGAAAGAGGAGAATGTGTCCTCAAGAGGATATACCCTGTGACTCCTTTTTCCTGTATTTATCCTGGACCGTCAGAGATAGTGATAGAGTTGTAAACTGTTTATGGTTTGCATCTCTCATCCTCCTCAGAAGAATAGTGGGTGAGCTTTTCCCGTGCAAAACATCACTCATAAACAAACCTCTTACACAAGCATTGTGTCCTCACTATTTCAACATGTATTTACAGACACAGATGTATAGACAAATAAACAAGCGTTGTCTGTATAAACACACCACTTTTTCTCATCATAATGGCTCTTTGAGACCAATTTAATAACTTAATATGTCTGCATCATACATCACCCTAATGCATATACTTGGACTGGCCTGCAAGCATCAATCTGTCTTATGTTTTATATGCATACATACACACACATTAGCTCGCTGTAAACTAAATATCTGGGATAATGTAGGCAGCAGCGCCCGGTTCACCCGCTCATATGTTTACAAAGGCCGTCTGATAGTCAACACAGGCTTATACACATGCACATGACCACACACACTCACGTACACAGGTGGGATTTTGTGCATGCACAGGCTTTTGCATTCTGTGCTTTACATGTGATAGAAGAAATAAATAGCAATGGGACTGTGGGCTTCCTGCCATTTCAAATGAGACAGAAGACAATTTACATGTGAAGGAAGGGGAGGAAGGTGTGACTTGAAAGTGAAAGTGAAAGCGACGTGACATACAGCCAAGTATGCTAACCCATACTCGGAATTTGTGGTCTGCATTTACCCATCCAAGTGCACACACAGCAGTGAACACACACACACCGTGAACACACACCCGGAGCAGTGGGCAGCCATTTATGCTGCGGGCCCGGGGAGCAGTTGGGGGTTCGGTGCCTTGCTCAAGGGCACCTTGTCATGTTATTGAGGGTGGAGAAAGTGCTGTACATTCACTCCCCCCACCGACAATCCCTGACGGACCGAGACTCGAACTCGCACCTTTCGATTATGAGTCCTACTCTCTACCATTAGGCCACGACTTTCCCCACGACTATAGACTTATTGCTTTATATATTTTTTGTATATCATTTCTACGCTTGATCTGTAAATGAAATCAGGAGGCAGGCAGTGAGAATTGAACAGGGGTGTTTCTTTTACCCAGAAACTTGCTGCACGAAGAACAACTTGTTATGATAAAACTACCACTAATGGAGTAAAAAGAGTGTCTTGAAAAGTGAAGCAAAATATTACAAAAATATACTAAATACTATTTTCAAAGAGTACCACTAAATATTTCTCACTGAAATTCTGAGCACACCAACATCTTTTTTGTTTATAATTAAAACATTATTTTATGAAGCAAATTCTTCATAGAATTGGCAACCTTTTACTATAAGCTATATAGTCTATAAGAACACTGCTGTGCAACAATAATTATTGACTAGGTGACTGAACAAAATAAATCTTCTTGAATTAATTAATTCAATTAAATAATTAAAACATAAATATTTCGACAAACAAATAAATAAATAATTAAAGGCAATTGTCAAATATATATATAGGAATGTTTCTTCTTAAGAAACCCAATCTTAACCCAACTCTTTTAGGGAACTATAGACCGGTTTCCCTTCTACCTTTCATTGCAAAAACACTTGAACGAGTTGTGATCAACCAAGTCACTGCCTTTCTCACACAGAACAACCTCCTGGACAGCAACCAGTCTGGCTTCAGAAGTGGACATTCAACCGAAACTGCCTTGCTCTCAGTTGTTGAAGATCTAAGACTTGCAAAAGCGGCTTCCAAGTCTTCATTACTTATTTTGCTGGATCTGTCCGCTGCTTTTGATACAGTCAAAAACCAGATCCTCCTGTCAACCCTATTGAGAAAGGGCATCTCAGAAACTCCAGTGGTTTGAGTCTTACATCTCAGATAGGTCCTTCAAAGGTATCTTGGAGAGGTGAGGTATCCAAGTCGCAACATCTAGCTACTGGGGTGCCTCTCTTGGCAGGTCTTCCAGCCAGTTCCATCAAACCTCTACAATTAATCCAAAATGCTGCTGCAAGATTAATCTTTAATGAGCCGAAAAGAACGCACGTCACACATCTGTTCATCAATTTGCACTGGCTACCAATAGTTGCTTGCATAAAATTCAAGGCATTAATATTTGCCTTCAAAACCACCTCTGGCTCTGCACCCCTTTACCTAAATTCAGTACTTCAGACCTATGTGCCCTCTAGAAGCTTGCGTTCTGCAAGTGAACGACGCATTACTGTACCATCCCAAAGAGGCACAAAATCACTTTCATGGACTTTTTCATTAACTGTTCCCATCTGGTGGAATGACCTGCCTAACTCAATCCGAGCAGCTGAATCCTTACCCATCTTCAAGAAACGGCTAAAAACACGTCTCTTACATCTTTATTTGACCCTCTAACTCTAGCACTCTCTATTCCAATTCTATTTTATCTGTCTGTCTTATTTTTATTTCTATTCTATCTACTTGTTTCTTTAAGAAAAAACACTAGATTTTACATGTTAAAAAATAATTTGTCAATTAACAACATCTATTAGCATGAATTATTATACTAACATATATTATATTGTATTTATTATATTATATTATATATTTCTAAGTTCATTTCAAAAACGGCATGACAGTTCTTATTATGAATACATTGCTTTTATTTACAGTTTATATTTATTCAAATTTTGTCACACAATTTCTGAAATCTGACACTCAAACACCAAAACCACATGCCAAATCTGCAAAACCATACACTAATTCTCAGCCTTTGACCCTTTTTGTAAAACACTTTTTGTAAAAAGACAACATAAAATTCTCTATGTAACACAAAATCTAACATGAATTAATATTATGTCAAATGTGTTAGCAAATGTTTGCTTTTGAGATGTATTTGGGATACTTTGAATGCAGTGCTTCATTTTGTAGAAGTGTCATTTTGCATTTTGTGTGTGCAATTCTTGGATTTGTGTGTAAAGTTTTGAAAAAAGAGGCAAAGTTTTGAAAATGTGTGTAAGCAGTTGAAAAAAACTTTGATGTTGAATTTACATTTTTCCTTAATGTAAAACAAAATACAACAACAAATATTTAAACCCAAAATCTCAATGCTGATCAGAAGTGTGAACTTGCTGTGAATTAATATGGATGTGTTAGCATGAATACTGTAAATCGTCGTTATGACTAAGCGATTCAGACTGCTCTGAATAGAGATACATGACATTTAGTGCTGGTTAGACAAAAGGATTCAGATGATTCAGAAGACCACAGTTAAGACATGAACACTTTTGACAGCAACAAGAAGAAAGAGAAGGATTTCATCATTTTTAGGGCTTCTTCAGTGCTTTGGAGATGAGCACATGGGAGGGGGTGACAGTGATCATGGCTGCACTTCATGAAAAGCCCAGACTGCAGCACACTTCCAGATGTGCTGGCCCGGGGCCCTGATGGGTCTCTCCGTAACCTCAGGCCAAGCTCAAGCAAGGCTGGGGGTGGCGGGGTGCACACATTCCAGCATGTTCCACTGCTGCCTTGGGACCGCTCCTGGAAGTGTTACACAGACCCCGATGTGTGAGCAGGAAGTAAGCATGTCAAAGCTCTGATTATTAAACATCCGACTGTCCGGGATCAGCCGGAACAGAGTTATCACTACACAGCCATGATTGTCTGGACAAGACCGGCAAAACACACACACACACACACACACACACACACACACACACACACACACACACACACACACACACACACACGAGCAACTCTTATGATAGTCACATATCCTAAAAGTTGGCACATTATGATAATTCATCTTCTCAGGTCTTCCTCATAAAAGAAGATGAGGAACAGAGATAGTTGGGCCCCTAAATTAATGAATAAATGAATGTAAGTGTTATCTCAAATAGTCTTCCTTCCAATCAGTAGGCCTACAATGTATAATTTATACCCATTTTATACAAAACAACAGTGAACCTATCTGCAGGCCAAACTTAAGTAGAAATTCCCTTTTAGGCGCCACTGTTTTCCTGTGTAAAGTAGTTAAGTTGTAGCTCATTACGAAAACTATAGACCCCAGAAATAAATCACTTGAAGAGCGTGGTTTGCTTTTCTGAGTTGAAGCATTTCCTAAAATGGTCATTTTGGGATGGACATACTGAAAGGCTCATCTTGATTAAATAGCCAGTAGTCTTAGTTGGGTCTGCTACTTGCTAGTCAGTTGTAAGTGGAATTAATGGGAGGGGCATTCTCATTCTAGACAGCGTTTGATTGGACAGGAATTTGGGTAGTGCAGAATGAGTCATCAATATTTTTTGGTTGATTTTCCAAAATGAATGTCATATTTAAATGTGTATATCTGCTAAAAATAATTTTGACAGCTTTTAGAAGCATATCAATTATGTCAATGCTAGTACACAGGGACTAATTTGATTTCATGGTGTGGGAATGTTGTTGACTCTGTGACAAATTGATGTTCCTCTAGTTTAGATTTGAATAAATCACCTGCTAAATAAATACATCTTCATGTAAATTTATTTTGTGAAAATTTTACTTGAAGACCGAAAAGTTTGCTTAATTATATTACAAGTTCAAATCTATTATCTTGGTAAAAACTGTATTTTTTTATTAGCAACAAAGGTAAATCACATTTGCTTAAATTATATTACGGTTCATTTAAAACAGGCAATGAAAATCATTTAAATGTGAAATTAAAAATATCTTCTGTCACCACAGCACATTTCAGTTTGGTGTGTCCAAGACCTAGAGCAGGGGTGTCTGATCCTGCCATTGTCCTGCAGAGTTTAACACCAACCCAATTAAACTTACCTGAATCAAGGTCTCACTAGGTATACTGGATACTTCCAGGCAGGTGTGTTGAGGCAAGTTGGAGCTAAACTCTGCAGGACAGTGGCCCTCCAGGACCTGGAGCCTTTCATTGAGACTTACATTAAAAAAAAGATTAAACATGCTACTTCGCATTTTATATCTCTACTGTCCTTGGATTTCAGTCCAATTATGAGCATATTGTGGATTAGTGCACCTAAAATAAAAATTTAATTCAATAAATATGTCACTGTTGCTACTTTTATTGTGCTTTTGCCTCCTTTTCTGCTCCAAAACAGAAAAGTTGTCAGATGTCTTGGAACAACATGAAGGTGAATAAATGATGACAGAAGTGTCATGTTTGGGTGAACTTTAAGTACAATTACATGTGAAAATACTGAGATAAAAATGTTAGCATAGTAATCAAATATGTTAAGTATAATTTCAGTTTATAAATCGGTCCATTTTAAAGATGCCAGTGGCTGGGACTGGTCCAGTTGACACAGCTGTGGTTTTGTGAGAACACCTGGGCACTTCTGGACATGGTGTTCTAACAGCTCTTAATTGGCACAATTGAAGTGAAATGTGAGCAGTCCGTGTGAGAAGAGCTGGAGGTAACAGCATCATGAGAGGAAAACTCAACACATGATCCAGCCCTGCAATGACAAAAGGGCCACTGTCCACTCTGCTTCATTTTTTTTTTACTTCAATCATTAGAATAATTCTCTGCAAAAAAAGTAATATCTAAGTAAGCTGTTTCTATAGTTAAACATTACAAGATTTAAAACTTGGGGGAAAGGAAGGAAAAACGAATTTATGCAACAGTTACGATGAAAATTAAAAATGTTTGAGGAAACAGGGCCAGTGCATACAATACAATAAACAATATAGCAACAAAACATGCTATAAACTTGCTACAAGACATTTCAGCATAGGCTAATTGGGGGAAAATGCGCTGTAAAAAAAATCCATAAAATGTACGGTAAAAAAAAACGGCAGCTTTGGTTGCCAGATTTCTACCGTATAAAATATGGTAACAACATTTTAGGTTTTTTGGTTTTAACTTAAATTTACAGTTACATACCGTACTTTCATTACATGATATAATGTTAATATACCAACCTATTGAAGTACTAAAATCTGTTTTGTACCTTTGAAATACACTGATAACCACCAAATGCAGGTGGTGATGTGGAATTCACATGATGAACCAAAGCCCATCACAGGCAGCATTTAAATATTCACATATATAGAAGGTGCAGAGTGTCATTTACACAAGCACTAAACACCATTATGGTGAGACTCATTAAACTGAAATATGCAATAAACATTAATTTAACAACATTAGATGTAACATACAAGCCCTAATAAACATAACTGATAAGAAAAAACTATGAGAAGAAACATAATTATTTCAAAAAAAAAAACATCAAATTCAAACAAAATTTGAAATGCAACGCAGGGAATTCTGGGAACGTCAGTTTACGTTTTTAGGAACTTACCGTTAACCATGTAACAGGTTTTTTCTGTAGCATTTTCAGTTTTTTACCGTTAAAATCACGGTCATTTTTTACAGTGTGGCTCTACCTAAATTTTTACAAAACATACCTATTTAATTAGTTATCTTTTTTTTTTTTGCATGAGAAGAAACAAGAGTTGTCAATCTAAACATGTAAACGTGTGAATTGAAAGAAAATATACAAGTTGGCCGCAAACTAACAAGCTCAACAGAATAAAAATGAATCAGGGAGAGAGAAAGGAAAACAAAAGCAAAAGCCCAGAGACAGAGAGGAAGTTTATGAAGGAGCATGAGAGTAGCAGAGAGTTTAGATCATTAGTCTACCGTGCTGGTTTTCATTATTACTGCGCAATGCCAGCCTTCTAGTTAATCACACAGCACCCATTTAAGACTTCTGCCTTCAATCAAAGGAGCATACAAATATATATACACACACACACACACACACCAAAAACCTAAAGCCCAGGTCGTGAGGACACTTCATGTCAGAAAGCCCTCTCCGCCCAGCCTATCCATTGGTGAAGGCACCTTTTATAAGGCTGGGGGAGAGGAGAGAAAGGAATCCACAGGAAGCAGACTGAAAAGCCATAATGGTACTTCAGAAGGATTGAGAGGAGGAGACGAGGAAGGAAAAATCTTAATGAATCTAGCATCCTCCTCTCACAGAAAGAGGCTTAACCCAATATTTTGTTACTTCAGCTGATGGTGATGAAGACCGGAAACATTACTGGCAAAACTGAAGTACCATGGTATTAATTAGATTTTTGGGAACTACTTGATGGTAATCTGAGATTTACAGCAGCCTCAAAAACTATTTGGAGACCATTAGAAGTATATGAACATATTTGCAAAAAAATTATCAAACCAAGAGGCATTTATTATATTAAAAAAAGATTACAAAAATAAAAGTATTTTGACATTTTCTGATTGTAGAAAGTTTGCATTTTACCATTTGTGATCTTCAGGAGAAATTATATAAATTCACTATTGACTTTTTTAGAGCACTGGTTAACAGTGATTACAAAACAATGTTAGTTAGTTGAAGTTAGTTCTGAGGAAACAAAATGTCATTTGGTTTCAGATTTATTATGCAATGTAAATTATAAATTTTAAAGCATAGTTAAAATACACTATATATGAATTATACCTCTATCTGATACCATCTGATAATGGTACTACCATGGTATGAACCATGGTACCAACACAGTGTTTTTGGTGTTTAATTACAAGTTCTAATTCCCAGTCACTGCCTCAAAAGTAACTCTGACTCTCAACAGAGAAACACAGTCGAGTCAGATGAACACTTTCAAATTCCCTCAATTACTGCTTTTCCCTGCAGGCACAATGAAAACAAATTAAACTGCTCGTTGTAAAATACAGATGCTTTTGGGAAAACAGCCCTCGCAAATGTTGTTTCTTCAGTAATTCACAGATAGCAATGGTCTTTTAAAATCGAGTGTTTGCTTATCAGATCAGCAGTCAGGCCCAGTATGGGGTCAAAATGGCCGGCGTGAATGTAGCTCAGTTCTACTTGTTTTAAAGAAGTCACCAGGGAACTTTAATTCAGAGGACTGAGATCAAAAAGATCTTTAGCTTTGAGTTGTGACACTGTTTGGCGTTTCTTGAAATCACACACACACACACACATGTGTGTGTTTTTACCTTATATACCATTGCCCACTTCGGTTTTCTGAATTTCACCTCTTATTTGTCCCTCGGTATCACCTCTCTTCAATGGGGGGTGGATAATTTAGCGTTGTTGCATCCAAACTATGGAAGTGTCCCCCCCTCCCCGTTCACTCAGTTATATTAACAATAATTCTGATTTCAAATCGCTACTCAAAACCCATTTGTTCTCTGAATGTTATTATTGTGCTTAACTTGTGCTCTGTATATTTCTTTGTGTGATTCTATGTTGCTATGCACTACCATATCCATGTTTGTCCAATTACAATTTTTATTATTTCTGCTGTAATTAGAACAGTACTACTTTCTGCTATTGGTGTTTTCTTTCACTTATTGTAACTACTCTGTAAAGCAGAGATAACCAACCCTGCTCCTGGAGAGCTACTATCCTGCATATTTCAGTTCCAACCCTGCTCCAACACACCTGTCTGAAATTAACAAGTAGCCTTGAAGACCTTGATTAGCTGGTTCAGGTGTGTTTGATTGGGGTTGGAGCTGAAATCTGTAGGACGGTAGCTCTCCAGGAGCAGAGTTGGAGACCCTGTAAAGCAGTGGTCTCAAATTCAATCTAGTGGTCTCACTTTATCCTGGAGGGCCGCAGCTCTGCAGAGTTTAGCTCCAACCAGCTCTAAATCACACCTGCTTGGGATTTTCTATTGATCCTGGAGACCTTAATTAGTTGTATCGGGTGTGTTTGATTAGGGTTAGAGTGAAACTGTGCAGAGCTGTGGCCCTACAGGAATCGAGTTTGAGACCAATGCTGTAAAGCATCCTTGAGCAATGCAAAGGCGCTATATACTCTAAATAAACCCTATTATTATTACTGCCATTGAAGTTCAACTCTAAAACATTTTTCTGATGAAGTGTTTGTGTGGCGTGGCTAAACCCTTCTATGCCGAACAGGAAATGCAGTATAAAGTCACATTCAGCAAATGAGTGAAAGGCAAATACAGGCCAAGATATAATCAATAGGCCTCAGCATGTGGCTCTGATCAAGAGAGCATAATCTGATAATGTCAACTAACTTAGGCAAATGTGGTAACCACACTGATTATTAAAGTCATGAAGGATCTCGGCGTCCAAAAAGCATCAAGAACGAAAGCAAGAGAATCTCAAGTACATTTCGCCACATGTGAAATTCAATTAAGCAACGGTTGACTCGTTAAGATGGAGACTGCTGCCCAAGGTCACCCAGAGTTGGACAGTTTTGTTGAATCCCAATGCTGTGCTTCTCATTTGCAAGGGTGAAAAGGTTAAAAGAACTTAGTAACTATGAGAGCTCGACAATGAGACACAAAATAATTTCTAAACATGGAAAAAGGCCTCAATAACTGTTATAAAATGGACCATATATTGCTTGTGGCATATGTTTATTGCAGACAAAATATTAGCAGGCTTTCGTGAAGCAATGTAATCCAAAAACATGTAAACTCATTATCGATTGATTCAATGAGGACTGGTCTGTTTTTCAGTCTGTTATGGGTAAGCACCGGACGAGGGGGCCTGAAGCTCTGAAGGGGGGCAGCATAATAAAAATCTCCTCATAAGCATATATAAACAAGATGTGGAAGCCAAGCTTTGAGAAAAACTATAAAGGAACAACCAAACAGGCTACATTAACCTTTTCTCTCAAACAATCAAACTGAAAGTTACCAAATGCCTTTAAAACAACTTATTTTATGGTGTCCTAAATAGGAGAAGATCAAAGAGTCTCATTGAAGCTTAGCAAATGTACAAACAGAGTTATGGAGTGAAGGTCAGACAAGCATCTGTAATCTCCTTTAATGGTTCCTGGCGAGGTATTCTAAAAAAAAAAAAAACAAGAAAAAGAAAAGAAGCAGAAAGCAAGGAGGAAGTAGCCAGAGAGAAGAGTGAACAATCTCGGGGACATCCCTTACTAAGACTAACAGCTGTTTAAACATTTCCCAGATAAAGAAATTGGCTCAATTTATACAAAGCCGGACTTCAAACGGCAGGAGTGAGCTGCTTATATTTACATAACTCACGGCTTGAAAGTCTCCTCACTCCAAAGACATGGAGCCCATTAATGCTGAGCAATAAAACTCGAAACCCAGTCTCGTTCCTTCCATTTTCATCTGTGAGCTTGCCTATGGCTCGGTCTCTCCGCTCGGCTGCGACTGCTCCACTGTCAGATATCTGACAGCTCAAGTTTACATTTGTAAAATGTGATCATGGTAAAACCATATGCTCCCAAAAACCACTGCGTTTATCCAACTTATCCCAGGAAATCGCCTCTCTCTGTGCCTAAAACTGGGTTCATGGGGAAAGTGAACTTCTTGTAACAGATTTGGGGAGAGATTAAAATTAATAGATTTACAATTTTATGTCTATGTTTTGAAGGAGTGTAATTTAGCCGTAACATGTAAGACCTGTGAGGATTATGTGTTAAATGTCTACGTTGATTGTGGATAGAGGGATTTTAGTGGTTCATGTGGTGCGCTGAGCGAGATAAGACACGACCAAAGGGGAGAAAAACATGTAGTGGTTTATTAGTGTGATAAGACGGGATAGATTAGTGGTGCAGTTTTTGTTGAGCATGAAAGTGGACCGGGGTTCAAATCCTGACTAAACATATTTCCTATTCCATGGGAAAAAGGTCATTTCGATTTGGAGACTTTAGGAGTTTAGTCATGTGAATGGGTGATTCCTTTCACAGTATTTTTAAACAAATGTTTTTTTTTTTTTACTTTAATTGTGTATTTAAATCTTGTTTCTTTTTTTTCTTTTTTTGAAGATTTTTTACACATTTGTGTCAAGTCATTAGAAAATGTTTGGCATGACACTTCTGAGACTGTATAGCATGTCTTCCCAACTGAACTAAGCTATTATGAGTTTAATTAATAATTTTAAATACTTAAAAATAATGATTCATAAAATAAATAATTCTAACAATAATAATTATGATAATTAGATATGTTTCATTATTTAACGTATAAATATGTATAAAAAGGTCTGAAAATCAAAAGACATGCCCTCTAATAAAGATTAATATCAATAATGTGTTCACCCACAAAGCATATTGTGTATTAATTTCTCCACGAAGCATAAGATCATGGCGTGAGCTCACAGAGGGGAAGTTATGCAGTTCAGAGCGCTGTGCTGTGTTTTCTGGCTGGATGAAGCTTCAGCACCACTCATTGGTCAGTCTAGGTAACATCCTATTATCACTAACCCTTTCTCTTTCTTTACATTCATCCGTGTGTTAGTGTTCAAATGTTTAAGGAACCACAAAACCAATTAATTTGGCTCAAACTTCATACCAACTGTAAATAAAATTACAAACAAACAGTGTGAACTAACCAGAATGAGAGTACAACAGAAAGGATTACTGTATATACTGTTATAACTCTTGAGTAGAAAAGAGAAAACTGTAGTTTAAACGAAACCTTGTAAATAGTGTAAATAAAATGTATACATTTTGATTATCAAAGATATCAGTGTAATCAGCTTTGATTATTATTAGTGAAATAAAAATGCTGCATTTCAACTCGACTAAACAAACAACACAAGGCTGTTTTATACTTTGTTACTTTTAAGTTTTTTTTTTTTTGGTTGTTGTTATTTTTACATTTACAATTGCTGTTTTACTTTTTTCTAACTTTCTGTTCAGTCATAATGTACCTAAATAAATACAAAATAAAATGTGTATTAAGTATAATAGTTCTAGAGACATGAATATAGACATTTAAAACTTATGGACTTGATCTCGATTTTTTCTATTTGTGTCAGAACAACATTTGCAGACTGCCCTTTATAGTGGTGAGTTGAGAAATGTCTAGATACAATTTGGAAGGTAAAGCCTAAATAAACAAGCATGTATAGTGTTTAAATTATGTCAGCATCAGATCGGTTCCAAAACTCGAGAGGCGTCTCATTAGATCTGAGTGTTCACTATGCCTGTAATACTATATTACAAAAACAGTTCACAGAAGAGTTTCTGAATTTAGTAACACACACAAGTGTTTTTGTTACCAAATTGTTCAGAAATAATTGTTTAAAAAAATGTATTGTGTCTTTAATTTTAACTATTTTCTGAAGGCAAAAAATGCTCGTAACAAAAAAAAGGTAATACATTTTCTATTTTTCAAAAGTAATTCACACACACAAAATGAACTGAAATGACAATGAAAATGAAATACATTGAATTTGTATTTCCAAAGCAAATTACAATATTGGAACACATCCCGAAGGCATTAGCAAAACAGTTTGCCTAGTTTTCTACTTTAGGATATATTATAAGAAAGTAGGCAGTGATAGTATTAGCAGAGAGACTGATTGCAAGTTTGTCAGCGCTGACAGTTGGACCCCACGGCTTTTCTTTGAACAGCCGGTCTGATTTACAGCGCAGAGACTCGGAGCGTTCCAGCCCTCTGATATCACCAGCTGACATTGGTAATTAATACAGTCTTAAGGAATAAGAGCACACACTGGGGAAAACTTAAGAACCGGTAATTAGGCCCAACAGTTGCTAGTTTGACTGATGGTTTAGTAGTCTGATTTCTGATGGGCCATAAGTAGCCATGAACGTCACTGTACAAAAATATAACATAACTTTAGCTGAACAACAGCTAAAAATGAAACTAAACAGTCTGGCATTAATACCATTAAAAGCTGGAATGTGAAATTAGCCTGATTTCTTGACCCCGACTGAGTTCCCATTCAACACAGAAAGGTAAGGGTGCTGACAGCCCAAGACGCTGACTAATTCACTCATCTGCCATGACTCAACGCTCCATTCAGACCGTCCAAGAGACAGACAGCCTCCTCCAGGAACATAACACATCTGATAAAATCTCCCCAAATATTCCAGACATGCAGCTCAGACAAAGGAGACGGGGTGAGGGGGGTCTCATTATCGTTCCGGTCTTCAGATAGCCCGCCGTAAAATAGGGACGTCTCTTGTCACTTTTCCTGCTTTTGCGGCAGGTCACTTCAGTTGTGACGGCAAGGGTCCGGTCAAAAGGAGACTGAAGTCTGAGTCCAAACGGCAGCTTTTATCAGGGCCTGTCTCTGAAATTGAAGGGATAATTGTCCAGGCTATGGTTGCAGCAGGTAATAGCCATTGACTGTTGACTGTCTTTTTGTTTTTGGAAAGCTGTTAAATTGGTTGGCTCTGATTAACAATGCAGGAATGTACTGCATGTGGTTGTAGTAAAACAGTCTTGATGAAGGTTAAGTATTCTGCACTTCACATAGTGAGACGCTAATGCCCAAGGGTTCCCACAGTTTTCTCTTCTTGATGAGGCACCATCATTTTTCCAGTACAATTGACATAAATATGTACATGGCTGTGTTGATGCTGATTACGGGATCCTGGGAATGCAGGCAACTAATCTAACTTTCCTGTCTGTTCTTAGTTGTCCTATTAAAAAAAAAACATATCTCACAAACATAATAAATAAAAAAATGACAGACTGATTTTCATGTTTTGTGTATTTTCACGAAAACTATTGGGTTACTGCTGCTTCTTTCACCAAACAAAATAACAAAAATAATATTAATATGTATTAATTTATAAAGTAATAATTTTACCTTTAACTTTTAATTTTAACTATTAATTTGACTTCTTTACTTTTATTTTGTTTTAAATATAATGGCTAATATAGCCTGTTGTTGTTCCTTCCAAGTCTTCTGTTTTATTTGTGTCAGTTGTAATTATAGTGTCATTATATATATATATATTTTTTTTTTTTTTCATAAACTTTTTTTAGGAATAATAAAAACAAAGTGTCAAGGTTTTGCTGCACTGTAAAAAAAGAAAGAAAAAAATAGTTTGTATTTTTTCAACAGTAAAAAACTGTGACAAATCCTACTGTAATAACTTAAAAACTGTAAAAAAAAAAAAAAAAGTTCCAATAAGACATTAAATGTACATGTAAGATTAAATGTAAAATTTTTGGAAGTAAAAAAAACAACTTTTATTTACAGTGAAAATCTGTAAACTGACATTTCCAGAACTCTCTGTGTGACAGCTCACATTTTATGTTTTATTCACTGAAGTAACTGTTTTTTTTTTTTTTATTTATTATCAGTTATGAACATAACAATTTAATATTAAATTAATGTTTACTAATTTATGTGTATGTATGACACTGTGCACCTTCTATATATTACTTTTTACCTCAGCTTGTGGAAAAGCTACCTGTGATGAACTTTGGTTTATTCAATATGGCTTTCTCTTTACCACGTGTGTTAAGGTGGTTGTCTGTATATTTAAAAAATAATAATAATAATTATATCAACATTATTTTAGTATACAGTTATTATACGTTTTTTACTGTAAAAAAAATTCTATATGGAATACAAAGAGCTATTAAATCCTTTCCATGTATTCCGACAGAATATTTTGTTTGATTTAATCTCTAAACTAGTCACCGTTAGCAAAAATTTCAAATTACAAACTTATCTTCAGCAGCCAATTAACTGCCACAAACATGAATGGGAATGCTAACAATGAATGCTAATACTGTTTACACTGAAAAAACGACACACATCACCTTCAAACAACTCGTTTGAAGACAACATCAAAAGACAATTTGTGAGTGAGGTCAAAATGCATATTTAGTTTGTGATAACTAATCCAAAGGTGGCCTTTGTGAGCTCTGGTTTAGGTTAGTAGCGGTAGACTTAGTCCCAAACAATCACTGGATTTCAAAGTGAAAGGTGACCCTCTTAGCCCAAGGTGCAACATTAAAGAGATGTTTAGGTACACGGCGTGTGCCAAGCGGGTTTTTTTGTACACACACAAGCTTGAGGTCAGAGCGGCTACAGCTGTCAATGAAACAGAACAAGCAGAGTCAGGCGGCCACGCAGATAAGCCATGGATGCCAGGCGCCCCGCGGACGTCCTTATCAGGCCTCCACCACACTCTGGGACAGATAACGGCACTCTCCGGACGCTTGCTGCGCTCCCTCTCATGTTTACTGAGGCACATCAAAGGCCAACGCGTCAGCTGGCCAGTCATGTTAGTCATTGACAAATTAAGCAGGGACTCATCTGGTCAGGGAGCTCCCCCTCTTCCCTCTTCTGCACTCTTCTGGAGTCGCTACGCAGCCTGTCCGGTTCTCTTGCTCTGCCCTGAGGTGTTCTACACAGTAATTACTCCTGGGTAATGACAGCCAACACTTCAGTAGGTTGTAAACGGCAGGAGGCTTGTAAAGAGGCTGTGACCGGTGGAGGCGTGAGTGTGCTGGGGTGAAACTACAACAGCAGGGAATCAGGCCCACCCACCAAACCAAGTCTATTCTGCCTTGTCTACTCTACTCTACTGTACACTTCTCTACTCTTACTATACTAAACTCTACACAACTCTGCTGTACTCCATACTGATGTACTTTTTAAGTTTTTGGTGATAAAAACAGCCAAATATGATGTTACTCTTGTCAGGGACCCTCTTTATTCAATATGAATATATATAGTCTCACTTTTAACAACCTATTTATATTGTGCACAGAAGTAGCAATAGTAACAGTAATAGTTTTATGTCATTCCACTAGAGCAATACGATATAATTGAAATATTACTGGTGAAATAGTAGGTTTCTATTAATCTGACAGTGGATATTTTTCTTCCCACAATCAGAGTACAGTTAGAAGTACATAAACCTGTCAAGAAACGTTTTAAAATTCAGTTTCATATTCAGAACTATTTTATTTGCAATAACATGTAACAGAGAACATTCCTTTACAAACCTCAGTGAACAAGCTAAATGTGGCAATGATGAGAAGAAACTCAAAAGAAAGACAACAAACCCCAAAAGATTATGCAAGAATGGGAGACTTTTATTTATTATTTAAATAATTTTAAATATGTAAAAATAATAATAATAATGTAATTAAATTAAATAGAAAGCAAAATGAAACAGTAATAATGTGTTTTAAAAAAAATATATAATAATTAACTTATTATCAATTAATACAAATTAAAATAATAAATAAATAATTCATGCACTTACTCATTATTATCATCATTAATTAATTATTTAAAATAACAATCATTCAATCAATTATTCTCATTCACTTATTCACTCACTTACTCTCTTGTTTACTTATTTTGGGGGTCCCCAGACCTGCTTAGAAACTGCTTCAAACTGACGAAGGCATAATCTGACATTCACATTTCTATGAGACAAGAGGCGATTCATGAGACTAATTATATCACATTACCTCAGAGATTTCTAGGGCAGCCCATTCCCCCATGAAAGTGTCAATAGTTCAACACACAATGCTAACAGTTTATCTGTTTATCACAATGGTTTCCTAAAGAGAAAAGGCTCACCTACTTATTTACTTTGAATGTAAACAGTCAGATATAAATAGATAAATATCACATTCTGGAGACAGTCATGAGTTTATTGTGGCCCAGGGATGGAGAATGCATGAAATGCCATGAAAGCAGGGTGTTCTGGGGCGTCATTAGGAGGTTGCTTACTGGCTCATGTGAAAAGAACCCATCCTGTGTCTTTAACAACACACCTCTCCGTGATTTGAGGTATCGTTCACGTTTGTAGCACAAACAAAACCTTGTTCTAAGACTATTTGAACATACAGATTGCTTTGATGTTAAAAGTGATAAAATATGAAGTGATTTGTGTGCCTAATTGTCCAGGTGTGTTTGTACATGTATGAGTGTTAACAACAGATGTCCAGACAGCAGGAAAGCCTCTTGATATCTTTAGACTCCAGAATTCAGACAGACAGTAGATTGACCCATGACCCCAGAGCCTGCTGTCTTGTTATCACTCTTCCATTATCTCACAGGGAATCTCTATCATAAGACCATGTCACCTCAGGTTATTGCGGGATAGAAACTGGCTTGAGCTTCGCAGGCTGCGAAGATCAAAGATGGCTGGATGTGCTAGTAGTAATATAACCTAAGCCATTACACATTGGAATTCTGGTAACTCTATAAATCCAACATGACTACTAATGACTATTAGAAAGGAATTTAATTTTCTTTAAAAAATTAAGACTTCAACTTGAGTTAAAATGTCTTCTTATGGACAGGCAAAAGTGTCTGGCATTAAAAGAAAAATGATTGCTTCTCCCTTTACAAGGAAATTGAACCTTAGGTTTGATTTAGTGGTGAGGTTTCAAAATGCACAATGATGTGAAAGTCACAGTAATTTAGAGGGATTAGATTTTCCAGCGAAGCATGGCCAACACAACAGAAAGTGTCTATGAAGCGACAGCAGCATTTATCACCATTTCCTATTCATCATGCTAATTGTTCAGGTGCAGAAATATTGTTTGTTTTGGACAATTAGGGTTTGGTTTAGTGCCCTGCGTCAAAGCCCACAGCTGTAAAGAATTTTAGCCTTCGCTATATGACACTTAATTTATGACTCTCACAAGTCAATTATACTTCGTTCTGTGCAAATAGCCGGTTTTTCTCTTCCTCCAGCAGAAAATGGCATTGTCAGACTGTGAGAGGGCTATTAAACAACAATGTCTTCTATCAATATGAGCCAGACAGCAAGAAGCCTATTCTGAGCGTGGAGTCTCGCGTGCGAGTCTCGTCTCTTGACAGTATTTAGAATACACATATAGGCACGAGGGGATGAAAGGGCGTTTTGTGAACGTCGATTTCCAGTTATCGTTGAAACGTAGTGCCGCAGTAAACAGTGAAGCGCTGGGTGGCCATGCAAAAGTTTAAACAAAGAGAGAAGCACGCTGAAATATTCAGCAGAGCGGTTACGAAACTCAGAAAGAATGGGGGTCTACACAATAGTGCATCACAAACAAGTGCTAAATGTCAACATGCAACACTCAATTTGTCATATAAGGACATGTTCAGCTCCTAAAGAAATAGACAGTAGAGAAAAATGTATGAACAATGGCCTTCAGCAGAAAGATAACAAACAGGACTATACTGAAAAAGCTATTGCTTACAGCATACACCTGAGTCGCATCTTGCAACATCGACAAGGGTAGCAGCGAGGAAGAGAAGTTGAGGCAGGATCTGTGTGCAGCAGAGTTTTATTAAACAACAAGCAAAAACTAAACACACAGGATACAATAATTAACAACATAAATGTCCAAAAACACAGAACATAACACTGACATTTACACACCCTCCCTATTATAGGCGCCTCCTGTTGCTGTAAAGGATTGGGGAGTATTGCCAAAACTGTTGCTAAAAAAACAACAAAAAAACAATAAAGTTCAAAAATAAATATATGGCATAAAAATAAAGATCAATGGGGTGCTGGAAGAAGAGTCCTAACTAAGAAGGTGGAAACAAGAGGTTGGTTAGAGCTGGTGGGGACAAAAGAGCTTGGATGCTGGCTGGGACAAGTGGGAAAGAGCTAGGATTCTGGGCAGGATTAGCCTCCAAGTCAATGAGCCATCTCTCAACCCCTATCTCTGGGATAGAGCAGGCAATGGGTTCTGACTCCGGGATGGACAAGAGCCGTGTTTCCACTGTCACTTCCGGTGAGCCAAAAGCGGGCGTGCCAGGGCCAGTCGCATTTCCACTGTCACTTCCGGGGCTTCCTCGGAACCAACGGCCTGTTTTTTTGGCCCGACAAAAACCTTGGGCCAAAGTGGGCCAACTGGGACTAGAGAACTGGTTGTGAACAAAGGTTCTCCGTGTCTGGAGAGAATCAGCGCTGCAGATCATTTCATAAAGTTAGCAACTAGGCTATAACACCAGCATTAAAGGCTTTTAAAATAATTTTAGCTTAAAATTCACTTTCAAAGAGCAGCAAGTGTTTAAAATAACTGTTTGAGATCCGATGTGGATTATGATCTCGAAACAGACTCGACTGAAAGTTGGGTAGGCTATGTGTCCTCTTTCTTTTGTGAAATAACAGTTCATACCGCTTTATTTCTGTGTGATTAATTTTCAATCCTGATTAATTCATTATGATCAATGTATCACTTATTATTGTAAAACATCGATGCTTTTGGATTTAGATATTTAACAAAATATGCAAACCAACGGCCCCTTTTATCATGTTCGTTTTGTGATCACGTTAATTCCAATTACTTATTTCTAATTAGTTTTCTGTTGGTGAGATGATGGGGTTACGTAACGTCATTCCAGAGAGGCGTGTAACGGGTGAGTTTTAGTGAAGCGCTGCGGAGCTTCTGGCCCGACGGTGGAAACACATCGTGATTTTGGTCTCGGTGCTGCAGGTCCGAGGCTATTAGCCCCACCTGGCCAATTTAAAGCACTGGCTCACACTGGCCCGGCAGTGGAAAAGCAGCTATTGTAGCTAATTCTGCTCCATCCTGGCACTGGCTCGGGCTTTAATGTTTCATGATCCAAATCACTATAACGACTCATTAGAGTGAATTGCACAAAGCTGCATACTGTACATATAAGAGAGATCTGTATAAAGCATTCACTAGAAGCCAACACTATAGAAGAGAGGACAGGGGTGTCCAATACCATTCCTAGGGGGACAAATTCCTGCATATTTTAGCACCAACACAGCTGCCTGGAATTTTCTGGTAATCCTACATACCTTGATTAACTTGTTCAGGTGTTAATTAGAGCTAAATTTTGCTGGAAGGTGGCCCTCCAGTGGTAGTATTGGGCAGCCCTGGATGAATCGCTTCTTAATTAGTTTAGTTAAAAGTTACATAATATGAAATCTCAGTATTAGCTTGTAATTTCTTGTAATTTGACTTTTGAGTTACCTTCAAATTTCAATAATTATAGTTTAAGACCATGCTGATATAAATTAAATATCTTGCCATCTTATCAATACAGCTTGCCATCGCCCTAAAGTCAATGGGCTTTTTGAATTATTTTTTGGTTAAATGCCTGAAATAAGGTTTGTGTTGAACAAGCTATTTATATATTCCCAGGGAAGGGAACACACATACTGACAAAAAATGTATAGCCTGAATGCACTTTTTATTTTATTTTTTTATCTTTGCAACCTCAAAGCGAGTTTAGCTTGTCTAGAAAATGAACTGTTGGTGTTCATCCCATTCTTGAGGCGTTTTGTTTATTCCCAGGCTGATGTGCAATATCTCGGATAAACAGAGACATCTTGGCTGGGTTAAAAGGATGAAAACCATGAGTGACAAAGCAACAAATAGCAAATCTGCTGCCAAGTTAAGAAAAGCTGCCGTCAAGGATGCAGCTACAGTCAAAATACTCTTCTCTTTCAGCTGAGACCATTCAGCATTACCCAGCTCTTTACCGGAGTGAAGGAAAAAGGAAACTTTGGTGACTATTCCCTCAGCCATCAGGTGCTGTTTATTGGTGTTTTGTAGGCCTTTTTATGCCAGATTATATTTACAAGACTGATAGTCACAGTTTCAGCATTAAAAAGGGCAATGAGGGAAATTCAAAGAATTCAGAAAAAGACAGAAATAAAACTGTTCCCTCATTCAGCTTTTTGTTTAATCGCCTTTTAAACACCACACATAGGCCTACTGGAAATGTTCCTCAGGATTTCTCAGAAGCAACTGGGGTGATAACAAACATGTCTCATTATTTCTGATCAGACCTGACAGCAGATGTTAAAAATGTTTGAAGTCACTGGTTCCCCTGCTGTTATCTAAAACTAGCCGCCTGCAGACCTCTCACCATGGGGCATCTGGACTGGCGGCACTCAGCCCCTCTCAGCTCACCGGTCTGTGCTGGACCACTTAGACAGATTAATACTTAGCTAAGGGTCAGGAGAAAGTTTAGGAAACTTTCAGCAACAACAGCTGAGTTATGTCGAGTGCAAAACGTCAGGTGACAACAGCAAGACTGGTTTAATAAATTAATACAAATGAACTTTGAATTCAGCTTGATGTACACTACAAAGACTTATAGTGTAACATACATTTTGGGGTCCAAAAGTCTGAGATCACTAGTGAAAATGCTTCTGTTTTGCATCCATTTAATCAATTTTTCAATGCAAAAAAAAATATGATTTGGGAATATTAGAAAAAGCATCTTATGCTTCAGTGGAAACTAGAAGTCAAATATTTTGTACATTGGAGTCACATGATAAATTTCACAAATTTACTTATTTCATTAGTAACCCAGAAGTAATGCAGAATGTATTTAAAAAATATATATAATATTTTTTATTTTCATTATCATCACTACTAACATTAAATAATCTACATTAAACAATTATTATTTGTTTTATTTGAACTCCAAATATATCCACAATTCTAAATCTTCCTGTTTATTTCCAGGTTTTTTAAAAAATGTAATCCAGATTGTCACTGTGGTCTCACACTTTTGTACACCACTGTAAATGCATTTCATTAATTCAAAAGAAGGAATGGTAGTGGCTTGCTTGAAAGAATTTGAGGTTCAAAGGTTGAGCAACAGTGCCCCCCTGAGCTAACAAACTTGTTTATGTCATTACACCCTGACCTATAAACTATGACCTGTGCAACTTTGTTTAACTATTGAATTGATGACACAACCTCTGTTTTTCAGTGCATTTTCAATACAGCTGACAGTATAATGCAAAATGTAAACAATATAAACATTTTTATCTTTCATACAAACACTCTGTGTCCTCACTCGGTTTTCTTTGTCAGACATTGACCTGTGTTCCATCATGTTGCAGGTATGATTAAGAATTGAGTCACTTTGACTCCAGTTTTCCATGAAAAGCTAGAATTATGTCCCTTATTAAGTGTCTCCAAATAGACTCCGCACGGAGGCAGAAGCTTTCAGCAGTCTCTCTAATAAGGTAGCTTTGAGGACACAATAAAGCATTGTCCCCTGCTTTGCTCTCTGCGGAAGGAAGTGGAAGAGCGAAACAGAAAACCAGGGGCTGTATGAATCAAAGCAATCATCAGAGATGCAGCCTGGGGTCAGGATCTGTTACACCATAGCTATGGTGACAGAGATAAGACATGTTTTTTACTGCAATATGTGGACACATGTTCGCTGTCTTTAAAAAGACACTAATCTTAAAGGGTTAGTTCACTCAAAAATGAACATTGTGTCATTAATTACTCACCCTCATGTTGTTCCAAAACAGTAAGACCTTCATTCATTTTCAGAACACAAATTAAGATATTTTTGACTAAATCAGAGAGCTTTCTGACCCTCCATACACACTACATTCAAGGTAAGAAAGGTAGTAATGACATTGTTAAAATATCTCATGTGACATCAGTGGTTCAACTTTATTTTATGAAGCTATGAGCAGAGATGGGCCCAAATACATTAAAATGTTTTTTGTTTTTTTAAACAAAATAGTATGGAAATTTTATTTAAATACAAATACAAAATACTGTGTGAGAAAAATTTATTTAAATATAAATACAGTATTTTGTATTTTGAAAATACACAAAATACATACTTTATCGCTCTGACGTGTTAATAACTCCTGCCCACTAAAAGCTCCACGAATATATTTGCATACCACGACAATACATAAATGATATAGAGAAAGTTCAATCGATTTAATCTTTATATCATCGCCAACATATTGTCATATTCCTAGAGCAAGCAGTAATGATTAAAGTTTAATGAACACATTTGACTAACTAGATTGATAAAAACCAAAATCTGACCAAAAAAAGAAGAAAACTACAACTATAATTTTTATACCCAAGTTTCTGAGTTGTGCAGGCCATAAACTTTAAACATGGGAAAACAGTTGCTGCTGGAACAGGTATGCTTTTCCCCCACAAAAGCAAGATCACCTTGTTTTAATGTTAAAGTCATGCACATGGATGTGCAATAACCATTTTGTATGTTTTATACACAGCAAAACAGCATGTATTTGACTGAATCTTCCAGAATCATCAACAAGCAAACTATAAAGATAGCACTGTGAATGTTTATACAGGTGCATCTCAATAAATTAGAATGTCGTGGAAAAGTTAATTTATTTCAGTAATTCGACTCAAATTGTGAAACTCGTGTATTAAATAAATTCCATGCACACAGACTAAAGTAGTTTAAGTCTTTGGTTCTTGTAATTGTGATGATTTTGGCTCACATTTAACAAAAACCCACCAATTCACTATCTCAACAAATTAGAATATGGTGTTATGCCAATCAGCTAATCAACTTAAAACCCCTGCAAAGGTTTCCTGAGCCTTCAAAATGGTCTCTCAGTTTGGTTCACTAGGCTACACAATCATGGGGAAGACTGCTGATCTGACAGTTATCCAGAAGACAATCATTGACACCCTTCACAAGGAGGGTAATCCACAAACATTCATTGCCAAAGAAGCTGGCTGTTCACAGAGTGCTGTATCCAAGCATGTTAACAGAAAGTTGCGTGGAAGGAAAAAGTGTGGAAGAAAAAGATGCACAACCAACCGAGAGTACCACAGCTTTATGACGATTGTCAAGCAAAATCGATTCAAGAATTTGGGTGAACTTCACAAGGAATGGACTGAGGCTGGGATCAAGGCATCAAGAGCCACCCCACACAGACGTGTCAAGGAATTTGGCTACAGTTGTCGTCAGAGGCGTCTTACCTGGGCTAAGGAGAAGAAGAACTGGACTGTTGCCCAGTGGTCCAAAGTCCTCTTTTCAGATGAGAGCAAGTTTTGTATTTCATTTGGAAACCAAGGTCCTAGAGTCTGGAGGAAGGGTGGAGAAGCTCATAGCCCAAGTTGCTTGAAGTCCAGTGTTAAGTTTCCACAGTCTGTGATGATTTGGTGTGCAATGTCATCGGCTGGTGTTGGTCCATTGTGTTTTTTGAAAACCAGCGTCACTGCACCCGTTTACCAAGAAATTTCGGAGCACTTCATGCTTCCTTCTGCTGACCAGCTTTTTAAAGATGCTGATTTCATTTTCCAGCAGGATTTGGCACCTGCCCACACTGCCAAAAGCACCAAAAGTTGGGTAATGACCATGGTGTTAGTGTGCTTGACTGGCCAGCAAACTCACCAGACCTGAACCCCATAGAGAATCTATGGGGTATTGTCAAGAAGAAAATGAGAAACAAGAGACCAAAAAATGCAGATGAGCTGAAGGCCACTGTCAAAGAAACCTGGGCTCCCATACCACCTCAGCAGAGCCACAAACTGATCACCTCCATGCCATGCCGAATTGAGGCAGTAATTAAAGCAAAAGGAGCCCCTACCAAGTATTGTGTACATATACAGTAAATTAACATACATTCTTACACAAGTTTTCCTTCCACTCAACTTTCTGTTAACATGCTTGGATACAGCACTCTATGAACAGCCAGATTATTTGGCAATGAATGTTTGTGGCTTACCCTCCTTGTGAAGGGTGTCAATGATTGTCTTCTGGACAACTGTCAGATCAGCAGTCTTTCCCATCATTGTGTAGCCTAGTGAACCAAACTGAGAGACCATTTTGAAGGCTCAGGAAACCTTTTCTGGGGTTTGAGTCGATTAGCTGATTGGCATGTCACCATATTCTAATTTGTTGAGATAGTGAATTGGTGGGTTTTTGTTAAATGTGAGCCAAAATCATCACAATTAAAAGAACCAAAGACTTAAACTACTTCAGTCTGTGTGCACTGAGTTTATTTAATACACGAGTTTCACAATTTGAGTTGAATTACTGAAATAAATGAACTTTTCCACGACATTCTAATTTATTGAGATGCACCTGTATAGTTGTCAAGGAATGGGATGCTACATTTTATTCAAAATTAAATTTTAATTACAATTTTATGAGTCGCAATTTAAAAAAGGAATTACATTTTATTCTTAAATATCTAAAATTTTGGCTTCAATAAGATTTTCCCAGAAAACCTGGCATCCTCCATGATTTCTATTCAGTCCAACAGCAAAGCACCTGAATGTGACATGCTTGTAACCAGGAATTCTGAAATTGGAAGTAGGACATTTTGATAAAACACGAAGGCAGTATTATTGTAACGTGTAGTCAGACTCAGGAAACACACAGGTTAGAATCAAACAGACGGATTTATTGCATTGATGTAACTGAACAGCGGAAGCATGTGAGTAATGGCAGATATAGATTATTTAACTTGAATGGAGATGATACTGATGGAGATATTCTCGGTTACCAGGTTTTGAGAGATCATGGGATGACGGAGTGTGTTTCCAGGAGCTGGTATCGGGGATCGGATGCAGGAAGGTAATTGCAGCAACCACACAGGAACACAAGGAGCAGACGAAGGAA
The DNA here is from genome assembly GCA_027422405.1 of Ptychobarbus kaznakovi. Classification (NCBI taxonomy): domain Eukaryota; kingdom Metazoa; phylum Chordata; class Actinopteri; order Cypriniformes; family Cyprinidae; genus Ptychobarbus; species Ptychobarbus kaznakovi. Next base: position 13,057,890 of record CM049797.1, read on the forward strand.
GGTAACTTGAAGATCGGGGAAACTTGAAGCAGGAATTCAAATAAGTAGCTTGACATACGTGTTGAGTCCTTTTCCACAATGGAGACCAGACAATGTGCTTGTGTGAACTGCGCGCTCTGTGGTGCTGGTGATTAGTGAATGATGGTCAGGTGCGTGTGATCAGAACTACGGTGATTGGGATCGCTGATTGGTGGAAGATCCTGGAGTTTCTGTGACAGAACGCCCCTCTCCACTGTCCGCTCCTGACGACCTGAAAACTGGATCTTGGGGATGAGATGCGTGGAACTCTGCCAGGAGATTGGGATCGAGTATGTCATCTCTTGGGACCCATGATTTATCCTCGGGGCCACACCCCTCCCAGTCCACCAGATGTTACAATTTACCCCACGACGTCAGGAACTCAGGATCTCCTTTACCAAGTAGACCGTTCCATCCTCCAGCATGATCGGGAGAGGAGGTTCGCCTACGGGACCAGGCTCTGTGGAAACAGGAGAAACTGGTGAGTGGTAGGGCTTGAGCAGAGAGACATGGACTGTTGGGTGAATTCTATACTGTGAAGGGAACTGGAGTTCATACGTGACCTGATTGACTTGACGGATGATGGGGAAGGGACCAATGAATCTGGGACTCAGCTTTTTGCAGGGAAGTCTTAGTCGGATGTCCCTGGTGGAGAGCCATACCTTCTGTCCTGGGTGGAAGATGGGAGTGGTGGCTCTCCGGACATCCGCATGTTGTTTGTGACGTCGTACTGCACGTTGGAGATGTTGATGTGCTGAGTCCCAGACCCTCTCACTCTCCTGGAACCAATGAGTGACTGATGGTAAGTCCGAAGATTCCCCAGACCAGGGGAACAGAGGTGGCTGGTAGCCGAATACGCACTGGAAGGAGGTGAGATCCGTAGAGGGCTGACAGAGAGAGTTCTGTGCGTACACGGCCCAGGCGATTAATTGGTTCCAGGAGTTCTGGTGGCTGTGGCAGAAGGTATGGAGGTAGCGCCCTATCTCCTGGATCTTTCTTTCCGTTTGACCGTTGCTCTGTGGGGGGTATCCAGAAGATAGGCTTACTGTCACACCTAGGAGCGAGAAGAAAGTCCTCCAAACCCGTGAGATAAACTGAGGACCTCTATCTGATACTATGTCTTCAGGGAAGCCAAAGTTTAAAAAGACATGATTGAACAGTACCTCTGCAGTGTCCATGGCAGTTGGATTTCCTTTCAGGGGTACCAGACGACAGGCCTTGGAAAATCTATCCACGGTGACTAGGATGTAGGTATTACCATCGGATGCTGGTAAGTCTGTGACAAAATCGACTCCTAGGTGTGAACATGGACGCCAAGGAATGGGGAGAGGAAGGATCTTCCCAGATGGTAAGTGGCGGGGTATCTTTGCCATGGCACATTCCTGGCATCTTCTCACATACCTTCTGATGTCGTTGGCCATTCCCGGCCACCAAAAACTATCTTGTAGAAGTGAGAGGGTTTTATTGGTACCAGGATGACCAGTACCCAGGGAAGTATGCGCTGTATGAATTAAAACTGGTACTTTAGCTGCGAGGGACATAGGTGTGGGTCGGGGGACACCCCGGTGGAGTAGGATCAGAGACACTGGAAACCGCGATGTCCTCGTCCAGGGACCACTGTGTTGGACTGACAATCAGACTGGAGGGGAGGATAGGTTCAGGGTTTTCTGACAGATCATCTGGAGCATGGAGTCTTGAGAGGGCATCTGCCTTGGTGTTTCTGGTCCCTGGGCGATAAGAGATTTTGAAATGGAATCAGGTAAAGAAGAGGGCCCACCTGGCTTGTCTAGGATTTAGCCTCTTAGCCTCCTGAAGATACTCAAGGTTTCGGTGGTTTGTGTATATCACAAACAGATGGCGGGCCCCCTCCAGCCTGTGTCTCCATTCCTCAAGGGCGAGCTTGATGGCAAGAAGTTCTCTATTCCCAATATCATAGTTTTGCTCCGCCGAGGATAATTTCGGGGAGAAGAAGGCACATGGATGGAGTTGAGGAGGATTCCCCTGCTGCTGAGACAGGACGGCTCCAACTCCAGATGTTGAGGCATCCACTTCAACTATGAAGGACTTCTGTGGGTCAGGATGGACCAGGAGTGGAGCCGACGTAAAGGCTTTTTGTAGGGTCTTCATGGTGGAGGTGGCTTCGGGCATCCAGGACAGAGACTTGGGCTCGTCTTTCAGGAGGTTGGTCAATGGTGCAGTGATGGAGCTGTAGATGTGAATGAAGCGTCTGTAGAAATTCGAAAAACCTAGGAACCGCTGGAGTTCTTTGATTGTAGTGGGTATGGGCCAGGTCTTGATAGCTTCAACCTTCCCCTCGTCCATCTTGATACCTTGGGAGCTGATCTGATACCAGAGGAATCGGATTGAAGCCTGGTGGAACATGCACTCCTCAGCTTTTAGATAAAGCTGGTGTTCTCGGAGCCGTTGGAGGACCTCAGAGATGTGCAGGCAATGTCCGGCCTCATTCCGGGAGTACATAAGGATGTCGTTAATGTAAACCAGCATGAAGCGATGTAAGTACTCCCGGAATGCCTCATTCGTGTAACCCTGGAATACAGAGGGGGCATTGACCAATCCGTATGGCATGACGAGATATTCATAATGGCCAGTAGGTGTCACAAAGGCAGTCTTCCACTCGTCCCCCTCACGTATCCGGATGAGGTTATATGCACTTCTGAGGTCCAGGTTAGTGAAGATTCTGGCTCCATGTAGCTGTTCTAGTGTCGATGGAACGAGGGACAGTGGATACCTGTATTTGGCGGTGATTTTGTTTAGAGCCCGGTAATCTATGCAAGGCCGCAAGCCTCCGTCCTTCTTGGCCATGAAGAAAAAGCTAGAGGCAGCAGGGGAAGTAGATGGACGAATGTAGCCTTGCTGTAACGCCTCCTCAATGTACTCCTCCATGGCCTTCTGTTCTGGGATGGAAAGGGAGTATATTTTACCTCTGGGCACTGTTTACTTGTCTGGGCGTTTGACTGCATTTAATTTTGAAGAATTATGTATTTCATCTGACTATGAAAAGTTATATTTATATATATATATTATGTAGAGAAATATATACAATTATATATTATATATGGTATAAAGGGAGCCTCTTGGGATATTTTCTCGAGTGAGAGCATAATGTTTACCTCTCTTCCTCCAAGGAGGAGGTTGAGGTGGTCAGCAGGGGCTGCTGGGCAGAGCAGCCCCAATCGTGTTCCAGCTCCTCATTCAAGGAATGTCACTTCTCGTACTCCCCAGAATTTTGGAGTCAGAGTGGCGCTCCCCGGCTGAAGATGGATCTGCGGACCGTTATTCTCACTGGATAGTCTTCAGCTAGAACGTCCTGATGCCAATGGCCCAGGGCTTTTGAGGGCCGGCCCCTCTGGGGAAGAGCGGTCGGTGTACACCACATCACACGGTGCCCGTCTCTCCTCAGTGCCCTCAGGAGATCGGTCTGCTAACCCTGCCAGTGTTCCAGGGTACAGCCGTCTCCAGCGAGCGCTTCTCTCAGTCTCTTCTGACCAGAAAAGTAGCGGAGTTGGGAGGCTCGCCGCCCCTTCGGAGGTCTCTAGAGCAGCTAGATCGGCCATCTCCTGCCGGTCCCCTGCTTCAGGGCAACGAGCTAGCCGCTCTAAGTACACCAGAGGCCAGTCTCGAGAGACTAGTTCCCTTAGTAGGTCACCTGGCGGTGTGAGAGCCACTGCCAAGCGTGTCTCATTGGGTCCTGCCTGAGCAGACTCTGGTTCTTTAGTCTTCCTGAGAGATGACGCGGGTCTGAGGACCGTCATTTCCAATAGGAAGCTTCTGAGGCAGTCCTGATGCCATGGCCCAGGACTTATGAGGGCAAGCCCATCTGGGGAAGAGCGGGGTACACCGCATTACACGGTGTCTGTCTCTCCTCAGTGCCCTCAGGAGATCAGTCTGCTGACCCTGCCAGTGTTCCAGGGTGCAGCAGTCTCCAGCGAGCACTTCTCTCAGTCGGAAACGTAGCGGAGCTGAGAGGCTCGCCGCCCCTTTGGGGGTCTCTAGAGCAGCTAGAGCGGCTGTCCCCTGCTTCAGGGCACCGAGCTAACAGCTCTAAGTACACCAGAGGCCAGTCTTGAGAGACGGGTTCCCTTAATAGACTATTTGGCAGCGTGGAAACTACTGCCAAATGTGTCTCGATGGGTCATGCACACTGTAGAACAAGGCTATCCCGGCGCTCTGCCGCCACCTTTCAACGGGGTCACTCCCACGCTGGTGGGTCCCGAGCAGGCTCTGGTAATGGGACAAGAAGTGAGCACTCTCCTGAGGAAGGAGGCCATCGAGGTGGTCCCTCCTCTAGACAAAGAGTCTGGGTTCTACAGCTGTACTTCATTGTTCCTGGGAAAGGGGTTGCATCCTTTTTAGATCTAAGTTAACTGAACCGCTCAGTCATACGTCTGAAGTCATACGTCGTGTCTCACACCTGATTCGAGGACTGGTGGTCACGAGCTATCTAGAAGACGCATACACTTTCCCCATCACAGGAAGTTCCTGAGATGTGCTTTGGGGGCAAAGCGTATCAATATTGGGTTCTTCCCTTCGGCCTTGCACTCTCGCCCCGATTAGCTCATCAGAGCAGATGGCGGTTTGGCATCGAGGTGTCGTTCTCGCTCACTTAAAAGAGTTGGGGTTAAGACTTAACGTCAGAAAAGTGTGTTTCTCCAGTACAGAGAACCACTTATCTGGGCGTGGTGTGGAATCCGACCACGATGCAGGCATGTATGTCCCCTGCTCGGATCGAGTCAATCCTCACGTCAGTCAAGAGAGTAAGAGAAGGCCGGTCACTCACTGTCAAGCAGTTTCAAAAACTGCTGGGTCTGATGTCAGCTGCGTCCAACGTGATACCTTTTGGCCTGCTGTACATGAGACCCCTACAGTGGTGGCTCAAGACACATCCCTGAGGGGTGAAGCAGATATGGCGAGTTTGGGCCAGGAGGTGGATCCGTTTGCGACTCATCAGACATCGCACTGTCCCCTCTGGTTATCTCTGAATAATCCAGCTTTGCTGGGGCTGGATGCTATGGTACAGACTTGGCCGAGGCTTCGTCTGTACGCCTTTCCCCCGATCGCTCTGCTAACAGGAGTTCTAGAGAGAGTGCGCCGGGATGGGGTTCATCTATTGCTAAAACCCCATTCTGGCCGGGCCGAGTATGGTTCTCTGACCTGATTTCTCTCCTTGACGGCTCTCCATGGAGGGTTACCCGTCAGGAGGAATCTCCTCTCACTGGCAGCGGGCATGATCTTTCACCCCTGCTCGGAGTTGTGGAAGCTGTGGGTGTGGCTCCTGAGGGGGCACAACTCATAGCCTCTGGTCTCTCAACTGAGGTTGCTGAGACCATCCTCCAATCTAGCGCTCCCTCAATGAGGAAACTGTACGCCCTGAAGTTGAGACTCAGGGTGCGGAGACCACCAGCTTGATCCAGTTAACTGCCCGGTTGGTACAGTGCTGGAGTTCTTGCAGGCCCGTTTCTGCCGCAGGGATTAGCCCACTCCACCCTGAAAGTCTACGTGGCAGCTATAACGGCCTACCATGCCCCTCTTTGTGGCCTTTCAGTAGGGCAAAACACTCTAGTTACACGTTTCCTCTGGTGCGTGGTGGATTAGGATGCTATCCTATAACCTTGAGTCCTCTGATCTCCCCTAGCCTTTGGAAGTCAAGGCTCACTCAACTCAAGGTATTGAGGCCTCCAAGGCCTTTCCGGTACTGCAACGCTGCAGGGTAACCATGTATGTAACCATGTAACCATGGTTCCCCAAAGGAACGAGACGCTGTGTCGCAGGGTCATACTTCCGGCATCCCTACTAGAGCTATGCTTCATTCCTAGAAGCTAACGCCGGTTGCACCCCACGTGCTTTTAAGCATCCTGGTCATTATGTCACCCGCCCATGACATCTTGCCCATCGTTTGTACTGATTACACATATGATTCAGAGCATGGTATCGCTGAAGGCATTCCCCCTAGCATTCGACGCAGCGTCTCGTTCCCTTGGGGAACCATGGTTACATACGTAACCTGGGACGTTTTTTTATCTGATACTTTTTTACTTTTACTCAAGTAACTACTCAGACCATTACTTTTACTTGAGTAAATATTTGTATATGTACTTTTACTTTTACTTGGGTACAGTTTTTGGGTACTCTACCCACCTCTGTTGCTCACATGCGGTTGCATCTCCAGGGCGAGCGAACACTGCAGGAGAAATCTGTTTCAATCGTCCACCGAACCAGAGTAGGGAGTGCTGGATTGACCATGGGATTGGCAGAATAGATTGTGATCAGTGACTGGTGAGGAAACAGGTTCTGGTGCTGGTGTGGTGGTGACAGGAGGTGTGAGCACACAGCAAAGTGAGTCCACCAGCTCCTGGAATGGGTCCAAGTCTGCCTGAATCATGGTAGTATGGTCTGGTCTTCTGTAACGTGTAGTCAGACTCAGGACACAGACAGGTTAGGATCAAACAGACGGGTTTATTGTATTGATGTAAATGAACAGCGGAAGAAGGTGAGTAATGGCAGATATAAGGTCTTTTACTTGAATGGAGATGATACTGATGGAGATATTGTCGGTTACCAGGTTTTGAGATATTGTGGGATGACTGAGGGTATTTCCAGGAGCTAGTATCGGGGATCGGATGCGGATAGGTAATTGTAAGAAACACACAGGAACACAAGGAGCAGACGAAGGAGATCAGGAAAACTTGAACAGGAATTCAGGTAAGTAGCTTGACATACGAGTTGAGTCCTTTTCCACAATGGAGACCTGACAATGTGCTTGAGTGAACTGCATGCTCTTATACTGTGGTGCTGGTGATTAGTGAATGATGGTCAGGTGCGTGTGATCAGAACTCCGGTGATTATGATTGCTGATTGGTGGAAGAGCCTGGTGTTTCCATGACAATTATTCCATATTTTCTTACATGAATCCAGAACATTTCATTACCCAATTCTAGATGGTATCATACAGTTGACGACTTTGCCACATTCTTCATTAATAAAATGAATAACCTCACTGCACAATTCTCCACACCACAATCTATCAAGCACATCTTACCAGCAAACATACACTCGTTCACATCCTTCACATCCTTCTCTCCTTGCTCTCAGTTGTTGAAGCCCTAAGACTTGCAAGAGTGGCTTCCAAGTCGTCATTACTTATATTGCTGGACCTGTCCGCTGCTTTTGATACTGTCAACCACCAAATCTTCCTGTCAACCCTATTGAGAAAGGGCATCTCAGGAACCGCACTCCTGTGGTTTGAGTCTTACCTCTCAGATAGGTCCTTTAAGGTATCTTGGAGATGTGATGTATCCAAGTCAAGTCATAACATCTAGGTACTGGGGTGCCTCAGGGCTAAGTGCTTGGACCACTTCTCTTCTCTGTCTACGTGGCATTACTAGGTTCTATCATTTAGAAACATGTCTTTTCATATCACTGCTATGCTGATGACACTCAACTCTACCTCTCATTCCATCCTGATGATCCGACGATAGGTTCTCACATCTCAGCATGTCTAACAGACATTTCTTGCTGGATGAAGGACCATCACCTTCAACTCAACCTAGCTAAGACAGAACTGCTTGTAGTTTCAGCAAACCTATCACTTCATCACAATTTCACCTTCCAGTTAGGCTCATCAACCATAAGTCTAGGGCTGAAGCTATCGAATATTTTAGTAATCGAGTATTCTACTGAAAATTCCATCGATTAATCGAGTAATCGGATAAGAACCACTTTTTCTTTTTAAAGAGCAATACTAAATATACAAGAGAAAATAAGACAAGTCTCTTAAAATGAACAAGTAATTTGTTTTCTTTTTAGAAAAAAAATATTTTATTGTTGAAATAGCATATATTAATAACTGAAAACTAAACCCTAACCCTAACCCATTTAGTGCATTTAATTGCCATATTACATAAAAAATACAAATACAAATAAGGTAAACATAGTACAACCTAAAACTAAGACATAAATAAAAATAATAGTATTAAAAAAATAATAATAAAACCTAAACATTGTGCAACTTAACTTCCACCTTTGATCCTAACTAAAGCTGAAAGCTAAAGTGTGTATGTGTGTGTGTGTGTGTGTGTGTGTGTGTGTGTGTGTGTGTGTGTGTGTGTGTGTGTGTGTGTGTGTGTGTGTGTGTGTGTGTGTGTGTGTGTGTGTGTGTGTGTGTGTGTGTGTGTGTGTGTGTGTGTGTGTGTGTGTGTGTGTGTGCGTGCGTGTGTGTGTGTAATCCTTTAAAAGAGCATGTGGTTGCATCAGTTTTCAGTCCTCATTCTGCTGGATCTATCTGCCGCTTTTGACACTGTCAATCATCAGATCCCCCTGTCCACCCTCTCATCACTGGACATTACTGGGATTCCACTTATGGCGCTTTTCCACTGCATGGTACGGCACGGTACGGTTTAGTACGATTCACTTTTGGGGGGTTTTCCACTGGGTACAGTACCTGGTACCTAATACTTTTTTAGTACCACCTCGGCCGGGGTTCCAAGCGATCCGTACCGTTACCAAAACGTGACGTGTAAACTCTACTGATCACTGATTGGCCGGAGAAAATCGTCATTACTGCCTCACTGGACTTGTGACACGAGACCCAACATATACCCGCTAGATTTAAATCAGCACAGCCAGCGAAGGATCGGACGCACCTTTTTTGTTTGAAGAAACGCACCTTTTTGTATCAGTCACAGTCTTTGCAGCTGGGGGTAAATCCCAAGCATTTTCATAGGCTTGTCCGTTGCTGTTAAAAACATCCACATGTCGAGAATGAAAAACACAATTCCGTCGATATGCTCCTTTGTTGTGTGTTTGTTTGTGGCATGTTTATGATGATGTCACCGCAGTAGAGGCGGAGCAACTATAACGACACGTGAATAATCCCGCCTACTCTAAAGCGGTACTAAACTGCAGGTGGAAACGCAAATCGACCCGAAATGAGCCGTGCCGTAACGAGCCGTGCCGAACCGTGCCGTACCATGCAGTGGAAAAGCGCCATTAGCTAGATTGAATCCTATCTCACTGGTCAGTCTTTCAGGGTGGCCTGGGGAGGGGAGGTATCCAAAGCACATCAATTGGTTACTGGGGTTCCTCAGGGATCGGTTCTTGGACCCCTCATCTTCTCCACATAGACCACATAACTGGGTCCCATCATACAGGCGCATGGCTTCTCCTACCATTGCTACGCTGATGACACACAGTTCTATCTCTCATTTTGACCAGATGATCCAACGGTAGCTGCACGGATCTCAGGCTGCCTGGCAGACATCTCAGCATGGATGAAAGAACATCATCTACAGCTCAACCTGGCAAAGACTGAGCTTCTTGTCTTCCCTGCCACTACAAATCTACAGCATGACTTCACGATTCAGTTAGGTCCATCAACAATAACGCCATCAACTTCGGTCAGAAATCTTGGTGTAATCTTTGATGACCAGCTGACCTTCAAAGAGCACATTGCAAAGACTGCTCGATCTTGCGGGTTTGCACTACACAACATCAGAAAGATCAGGCCCTTTCTGACAGAGCATGCTGCACAACTTCTTGTCCAGGCCCTTATAATTTCTAGGCTTAACTACTGCAATGCTCTTTTGGCTGGACTTCCATCAAACACAATCAAACCTCTACAAATCATTCAGAATGCAGCAGCACGACTGGTCTTCAACGAGCCCAAAAGAGCCCATGTTACACCTCTCTTTATCTCCTTGCACTGGCTACCAGTTGCAGCTCGCATCAAGTTCAAGACACTGATGCTTGCATATAGAACAACCACAGGCTCAGCACCCTACTTCCACTCACTATTACGAATCTACATCCCCTCCAGAAGTCTGAGATCTGCTAGTGAGTGACACCTCGTGGTACCATCACAGAGAGGCTCAAAATCACTCTCCAGAACATTCTCGTTCACCGTTCCTGGCTGGTGGAATGATCTTCCAACCCCTATCCAGAACGTTGGATCCCTGTCAATCTTCAAGCAACAACTGAAAACTCATCTCTTTCGACACTACTTGACTTCATCCTAAACTAAAAAAAAAACATTCTTCTTTCTCTTTCTCTCCTTCCCTTGCTAGCTCGTGCTTATTTGAACAATGTCTGAGACTTGGTGTTACAAGCACTTCCTTTGTCTGTTTACCTCTTCAAGGTGAATCGCTTTATGTATTCCCCAATTGTAAGTCACTTTGGATAAAAGCATCTGCAAAATGACTAAATGTAAATGTAAGTAGAACAGACACCAACGAGACCAAAGGTGGATATTGCGTTATTCACACTCTTGCTGTGTTGAGTGTGGGCAACAGTATAATTGCAGTTCTGTTTCATTTATATGAAAATAAATATGATGAACAAGAAAAAGACTTGCTATTTAATTCCATTTGAAAAACAATTTATCATCCATTTTTACTTTAAAGGGGTCATATGACTTTGTTAAAAATAACATTATTTTGTTTATTTGGTGTAATGCAATGTGTTTATGCAGTTTAAGGCTAATAAAACAGATTATTTTCCACATACTGTACATTATTGTTCCTCCTCATATGTGTCACAAATCAGGCCTCTGTGGCTCCCTCCGATCACCACCAGAGGGCTCCTTCATCAGAGTACTAACCGATTCTTTCGGACTTCAATTCCCACAACCCCGTGCCTGGGACTGATCACCCGTACACGTGTTAGTCATCATCTGGACTACTTAAACTCAGTTCTCTCAGTGTTCTGCCTAGCTGACATTACTGAGCGTTTATTCTGTTTGTTTCTCTGTTGCCTACCTGGACTGTTTACCTACTCTGGTCTTTTGCTGCCTGCCTTTGACCCAGCCTGCCTAGTGTATTTACTCTGTTACCTGTCTGCCGCCTGCCTCGACCCCTTGCCTCCTCTACGTTTATGATTCTGCCTAGTCTACATTGTCCCTGATGCTGTTATCTAAACTGTGCCTGTTTCACTCATTGTGTCTTTGAATAAATCTGCATATGGATCCCAACGCCACTGACTCCTCGTTACAATATGCTCCGCCTTTCTGAAACGCGTCAATCTTTACAAAGTTCATCGCTCTAAGAACCGAGGCATGTTCTGATTGGCCAGCTATCCAATGCATTGTAATTGGCCAAATACCTCAAGCGTGAGACGGAAATGTTACGCCCTTACCGAATTCTGATGCCGAATTCTGATGTGCGCGACGACACAAAAACAATAAAACCCATTATAAATAAGCCATTTGTTGCATCCAGTGGGGACATAATTTCTCAGGACCTGAAGTGGGACAATCACATTGAGTCCATTGTGAAAAAGGCCCAGCAGAGGTTGTATTACCTTCGCCAGCTAAGGAAGATCAACCTGCAAAAAGGAGCTGCTGAAACAGTTCTACTCCACCATCATAGAATCTGTCCTCTGCATGTCAATAACTGTCTGGTTCAGCTCAGCTACCAAATCTGACCACAGAAGACTACAAGAACTGTACTCATCCAGAGTGAGCAAAAGGGCTGGCAAAATCACTCTGGACCCCTCACATCCAGCACACTCCTTCTTTGAACTGTTACCGTTGGTCTGGTCGATGCTACAGATCTCTGAGCACCAGAACGACCACACAGGAACAGTCGACCAGGCACAGGAACAGTTCCTCCCTCATGCAATCCATCTCATGAACACTTGACAATAAACGTGGAACATACATCACTATTATACATTATAATTTAACACACATACTTATTTACATTTCAAATTTGCACATATCATACCTGTACATACATTATTGTCTATATTATATATTGTGTTTTTGCTATTTTGAACATTGACTATTTTGTATATTTGTATATTATTCTTTTATCAGAATCAGCTTTATTTACCAAGTGTGCTCGAACACACAAGGAATTTGTTGTGGTTTTTTAGAGGCTCTTGGTACATATATTCATATTGTGACGAGCGTCCCGGTATCTCATCAGCGTCGCCCTGGAAACAGAGACAGAACACCTGCATTTTCTCATTGCCGGCTGATCGGTCCCAGTTGCAGCTCGTCAGCCGGCAGCATTATAAGACCAGCAGATCTCGCCACAAGGGAGAGTCTTGACCTCCGGAAAGGCTGCAGCTAACCTCTCTCTCCCATCTCTTTACTCCTACAGATAGCAGCGCGTGACCGGACAGCCACAATCGAGCACGAGCACGGGCACCCTGCACAAGGACCGAGGAAGAGAGCACAGTAATGTAGTCAAACCCATCAGCACTGGGCAAGAACGTAAGCCCCGCTGTTGTAAAGTTATTATTTGCCAAGTAAAGTTCCTGCAACGGATTATCTTTGTTGTGTGTTTTTCTTCACGCCTCCACGGATACTGATAAACAGTGTTGGGGAAAGTTACTTTTAAAAGTAATGCATTACAATATTGCGTTACTCCCTAAAAAAAGTAACTAATTACGTTACATAGTTACTTTTTATGGAAAATGACCCCTCCGGGGCCATTATTGGAACGGTCCTTGTCGTGTGATTCTTCACCCCGTGACTATATATATATATATATATACACTCACTGGCAAGTTTATTAGGTATATCTTGCTAGTACTGGGTTGGACTCCCTTTTGCCTTCAGAACTGCCTTAATTGTTCGTGGCATAGATTCAACAAGGTGTTTGAAACATTCCTCAGAGATTTTGGTCCATATTGACATGATAGCATCACGCAGTTGCTGCAGATTTGTCGGTTGCACATCCATGATTCGAATCTCCCCTTCCACCACATCTAAAAGGTGCTCTATCGGATTGAGATCTGGTGACTGTGGAGGCTATTTGAGTAAAGTGAATTCATTGTCATGTTCAAGAAACCAGTCTGAGATTATTTGAGCTTTGAGACATAATGCATTATCCTGCTGGAAGTAGCCATCAGAAGATGGTTACACTGTAGTCATAAAGGGATGGACATGGTCAGCAAAATACTCAGGTAGGCTGTGGCATTTAAACAATGCTCAATTGGTACTAAGGGACCTAAACTGTGCCAAGAAAATATCCCCCACACCATTACACCACCACCACCAGCCTGAACTGTTGAGAAAAGGCAGGATGGATCCATGCTTTCATGTTTTTTACACCAAATTCTGACCCTGCCATCCGAATGTCGCAGCAGAAATTGAGACTCATCAGACAGGCAACGTTTTTCCAATCTTCTATTGTCCTATTTTGGTGAGCTTGTGCAAATTGTAGCCTGTTTCCTGTTCTTAGCTGTAAGGAGCGGCACTCTGTGTGGTCTTCTGCTGCTGTTGCCCATCTGCTTCAGGGTTCGATGTGTTGTGCGTTCAGAGATCGTATTCTGCATACCTTGGTTTTAACGAGTGGTTATTTGAGTTACTGTTGCCTTTCTATCATCTCTAACCAGTCTGCCCATTCTCATCTGACATCAATAAGGCATTTTCGTCCACACAACTGCCGCTCACTGGATATTTTTTCTTTTTTTACGGATAATTCTCTGTAAACCCTTGAGATGTTTGTGCGTGAAAATCCCAGTAGATCAGCAGTTTTTTTTAAATACTCAGACCAGCCCGTCTGGCACTATATATATATATATAATATCTGACATGAGCATAAAAACATTTAAATAAGACTTAACAATAAATAATAATGTGTATGAATCTGGAACAGAAGATTTGTGTACAGATTTGTGCATTATTACTCTATATACAGCTGTATAGAAAAATATAGATATGTATTTACGTAGTACTTGAGAGAGTGGCAATAATCAAAGATGGAGAATGAATTACAGAACACGGGTAATAATTCCTGTGTTAGCTGTTTAGGCTGGAGATGGCATGGCGAAAAACTGTTTTATGCCTAGATGTTATAGTGCACAGATATCTGTATTGTCTGCCTGAAGGGAGAAGTGCAAACAGGTTGTGTCCAGTGTGAGAGGGGACTGTGAAGATGTTACCTGCCCGTTTCTTCACTCTGGAGTTGTAAAAGTCCTAAAGGCTGGGCAGGTGGACACCAATGATCCTGTCAAGCTACTGAAGAGTGATGAGGTGAGGACTCAAGTTGCAAGAGAAAATGGGTCTTTTTATTAATAAAATTAAACAAAAAGGAACAAAAACTACCCTGAGGGGGAAAACAGGCAGGCATGCTAGGAACAATAACATGGGTAGACCTAATTCACACAACGTAAAACATCTGACATTAAACAACAGATCAGCACAGTCTTTCACAACGAAACACAGCGTCTCCAGGACAGCAGCAATACTACAGCGACAATAAAAATCGCACCCTCTTTCTTTGCATATACATTTGGGAGGAGTTTTGCAAATCTTCCCACATTGTGATGTAGACATGTGGGGGCGTGTTTGAATGCCATTTTAGGGGGGCGTTGTCAAATCTTAACTTTTATAAAGAATATCTATTTGGTTTTGAGACTAGTCTTTGCAACTTCATGGATCTTATCTACGCATGAACAGCTTGTAACTCTCCAAAGAGAAAGGAAAACTTGAAATCGCATCATAATAATTATTGATAATTAATTAATTAATAATCATATTATTAATACAAACATGTATTTTTAGAATTTTTGTTTTAATATGGCAACGTCTCACACAGAGACCGCACTGGTATAGTGTTTGGGAATATTGTTGTGTTTTCGTCTGTAACATTTGTTTATCAGCAGTGCTGGGGTAACGCATTACAAGTAACACAAGTTACGTAATAATACTACTTTTTTCAAGTAAATAGTGTAAAGTAATGCATTACTTTTTAATTTACAAGAAAATATCTGAGTAACTTTTTCAAAAAAGTAATGCCAGTTACTTTTTTTCCATTTGTTGACTAATCTAGACTAAATGTGAATGTGTATTAATTCATCCTACTCGCAAAAAACTGATTCAGTATTCATAACCTGCAATAATTAAATATGTTAAACAACACAAATATACCTAATCTAATTTTATTAACCAATGCGCTTGCTGCTGACCTTTGATGATCCAGTTCAACCATACTAATAAGCAAATTATGTTTTTTTTTATTGCTGAAGAGTGTTGAACTTTCTTTTGAACTCTGCGTTCTACTGTACAGACGTGAGTAAATCAGGCTGAGGTTTATTCATTACACTTTTTGGTGTGAAAGGGCTTTTACATTTGCTATAAATAGAACTTCTTGTTTTAAAAACAAACAATCAAGCCCTGCTCATATTTAAAAAGTAACGCAAAAGTAATGTAACGCATTACTTTCCATAAAAAGTAACTATGTAATGTAATTAGTTACTTTTTTTAGGGAGTAACGCAATATTGTAATGCATTACTTTTAAAAGTAACTTTCCCCAACACTGTTTATCAGTATCCGTGGAGGCGTGAAGAAAAACACACAACAAAGATAATCCGTTGCAGGAACTTTACTTGGCAAATAATAACTTTACAACAGCGGGGCTTATGTTCTTGCCCAGTGCTGATGGGTTTGACTACAACCATCCACACCGGAGCCTGCGAGCATTCTGACGCTAAACATAAACAACCAGTGAACTAGTCCCCGTGTAATGACGTAACAGCATCTAATTGGACAATACAGAACATATTATTAGTATATATGTATAACTGTGACTCAACTTATATTTAATTAACTAACACTATAACAATATTCATGTATAATTTAAGCAAATAATCACATGATATGAGATTTAAAAAAATGTTTTTAGAAGAGATCAACATCCCCGTTGCTTGAACCAATGAGCATTAAGCTGTGTCATCTGTCAGTCGTTTCCCATCATACTTTTTTTCAGCGCAATTGGGGGATATGTTCAACTGCACAGCCGACTCACTGTTGCAAGATATTTTTGGCATACGTCAGCATGACATTAGAGCAAGGTGGACTGCCCTCAGACATCTTGAGGAGATCGGTTCTGTGCAGATTTTGCTCATCTCAAACTAACCTCCAGTCTGTTTTCTCTTCCAATAACTGCTATGACTCAGTGGATCTTATTTGTCAATCTGCTCATTCCACTCACATTAAGCCTTCATAACAAGCCTTGTCTCTACCTATGATGAGCTTTCCCTATACTTCCGCATTCTGCTCTGTCCACAACAAACCCCTGATAAATGTCTCTACACAAAACATGAAGCTAATAAACAACAATAGTATATGATTTGTATCCTCATTTTGTACTTGTAATGCATAAAAGTTGTTTTGTTTTGCTCTCACACTTCGCCTACATCCTATGTCATCCACTGGAGTGCCACTCTCTCGTGAACGCGTTTGTGACAGTTAGTGGAAGCTAGTGTTCTCTTTCATAGGTTCACTCAACGTTGCATAGCTGAGGCAATGGGAACACCCCTGGTGTGACGATTGTCTGAAGCCTGTAAAGAATCACACCATTGATGTTGAATGTTTACGATTTGCGATCGGGGGGCCTCCGACGTTCTTCCGAGTGGATTCAGTCACTCTTAACAAAACTCACATCACAGAAAAATCTTTAAATCTTTAAAGATAATCTTTAGATCCACCAAGATAATCGGGACATTACCTAGGATTGTCAGAAGGGGAGAAATCGGCCCAAAATCAGCCCGATTATCTTGTGGTGTGTACCCAGCATTAGTCTTTGTCCCCTTAGTTTTATTTTGATGGTCCCCTCATCTATTGGCTGTAAGTAACTTTGCAACTCAATGCCACTAACTCTCATTAGAGAATTAGTAGGCTTAGGTTAAGGTTAGGGTAGGTAGAAGAATGTTGACGTACTTGCAAAGTTACTTATAGTTAGTTTGTCTGTCTGGGAACCATCAAAATAAAGTGTTAGCAGATATTTAGCAGACATACTACTAATACTCCAATGACTGCTAGTTGACATTAGTTGCAGAGTTACTTATCAACAGCTGTCTAAAGGGTACCATCAAAATAATGAAACTGTTATTAAAATAAAAATAGTTAAAAGCAAATGTGTTCATATTACATATTAATCATATTACACATTCATCTGATCTCATATCTGATCGTATGGCTGTTTGAGAGAAAAAAGTATTACTATTACTATACTTAAAAGTGGTCATTGATGGCTTTAAGTAAACTGGCATAAGAATTGTGGCAATATATGCAGGGCTCTAGACTAACTTTTTGCACTGGTTGCACAGTGCACCAGCAAAAAAGTTTGGTGCACCCAAATTTTCATGTAGGCAATATTGACTAGTAAACGATTAACGAACAATCTGGTCAACATAAAGTTCTTTATTTGAAGCACAATTCTACAAGAAAGGTAATTTACTGAAAAAGTGTTGGTGCTTAAAGTGCTTCACTGAGCTGAGATTTAGACTTAAAACATCTCAAGATAAATTAAATAAAAATAAAATCTAACTAAAATGTTTTAAGGGCGTCAAACTGAACATCTCATGGCTCAATGTCTTATGGAATATCCTCCATTGCAGTCACATGCCCCTCGGATGGCCAACTCCTGTAGTTTGGCCTTCTTGATCTTTGGCCTTGGCCAAACCAGCTGGCCACACTCTCTCTAGCATTAAAATCTTCCAGACTTGGCCCCTCTACACTGATTCTTCTCAGATCTTCCACTGTGTCTGAATGAAGGGATGCTCTAGTGCAGTGGTTCTCAAACCTCTTTGATCGCGCCCCCCCCCCCCCCCCCCCTTAAACCTATAAAAAAAATAGCCCCCATCCCACCTCAGACTACCAAATAATTTCACTAAACATTATATATATATATATATATATATATATATATATATATATATAAGTATTTACAGAAAAAAACCTGTTCTGTCTAATTGTCTCTCTGTGCTCATACTGTATTTTAATGCAGCCAAATTCTCAATAAAAATGTTTTACTTTATATATTTTACTGTTTCTCTTGTCAGTCAATGGGATAAATATGAAATAGTGACTGAATCACAGCCCTTTAAGAATACATAACCAGATCCCCCTTCCAAGAAGCTAGTCTTTCTAATTGATAATTTTCTAAAATTCTAATTGATCATTTTATTGAGCCGTTGTCTGATGAACTCAAATAATACACACAAGACAAGATAAGACAATTCCTGTGCTGTGATTTCGGCTGTATTTGCATGTAAACTTAGAGAAGCAATAATATCTGTTTTAACTGGGGCTGCTCCTCTCAGACGCTCACTGAACAGAGCAGATGCAGAGAAAGAGCTGCATGCGCGCTGATCTCGCGCCATTGCGACAGTACAAAGTCGCTTTTTTGAAAAAAAAAAGTCGCTATGGGGGTCTGAAAAGTCGCTCAATCGAGTGACAAAGTCGCTAAGTTGGCAACACTGCACGCATCTCGACTACTCACCTCTCTCTCTGTCTGACTGCAGCAGCACACGTACAGGAATATCTGGACCACGGCCAATCAGAGAGGGGGTCTGCCCTTCACTATCTGATTGGTTTAGATGATGATATGAGCCTAATGTGTGTCTGTTGTTGAACCACATGGAGACTTTATTTTTTTTTCTTGAATGGCTGGTCGCACCAGTGCGACCTCCGATTTTTTTTAGTCGCACCATTGAGAAATTAGGTTGCACGTGCGACCTAGAGCCCTGATATGTGACTTATAATACATTATAACTATGAGAAATATAATCCATTGTAACTTAAGTGGATGCAACGTGTTCACTGTGTGTTATAAATTATCATACTCTTAAAAGCTATGACCATAAATAAGTAAATATTATAATACCATTAAACTGTTCTTATGAATATTCATAAGATGATATAACATATTATCTTGGTTTTTTATAATGCATTATGCATTCATTATAGTGCCTTATGAATACCCTTATACTGTATTATAAATATGGGCTTCATAGAAAGTGTTACCAAAATTTATTTTTAGGTGAACTATACCTATAACTCTGCAGGAAAGTGGCCCTTCTAAGAGCCTGATAGGACTGTCACGGAAAAACACTGCACGCTATATATAGTCTTTTTAGAGTTTGTAGTGAAGAAGAGACCATTTCATTCTTACCTTTTGTAATCCAAAGCATACATTCTGCAGAATTTGATCATACAATTGGCAATATATATGTGAATGTGCAATGCTAGAGCCATTATTTAAACATGCTGCATTCGTCCAATCAGTGACACTGACACCGCAAATATGCAAATAAAGACTTTAGCCAGGAATGTGCAGTATGAAACGGCATCTTATGAATACCCAGGATTAACTTTTAACTCTAGGTAAAAGTGTGAAACATTAAGCAAGAGAACCCAGGATTCCACTTACCTGGGGTTTAGAATGACCCAGGGCTAACTCTTTCAAGTGTGAAAAGCCCTTTTAGTAGTAGTGTAGGGACAGACAAATACAAAATGCAGGACACATCTGTGACACCAAAATCCAGTGCCATTTCTTTTGAACCATTTACATTATTTGTTGCTGTTCTCACACTCTCTGTGCAGATCTATCTTTCTTCCCCTCATCTTCTCACTATATCTATCATGTGCCACTATCTCATTGTCACTGCCACTGTGCCCAGACACACTCATGTGGCAGCTCACACCTGCAGAGGGTTCCCCACTCCCACCACCTCATCTATCAAATCAATCTCTCCTCTTTCTCTTCACCAGTCACAGGCCCTCAGAGAAAGGAACATGCCCAGTGTGATAACCATGCTCAAGCAGGGTCCTGAAGCCTGGGACTGTCTGCAATTAATGGACCCTCGGTCTGACAGGCCCTCCGTCGCCCCTCACCTCAGGCAAGTCTGGAGTCCAGGCCCGGGTGTGCGAGAGGAGTACTCAGCATTAAGAGCTGAGTACTCCTCTTAGAGCACCTAAGAGCAGCCTCTTGAAGGGCACAAGCCAGACAGAGATGGTGTTGAGGAAGCACAATGTCTGCGCCACATTTTGGCAAGCTCGTAAAGTGCATATGCCAAAAAAAAATAATAATTCCATCCTTTATAAAACGTGGATCTAGTGCAGTCCTTAATGCAAACAGTAAATGTGCGATAAGTCTTGGCCATATGTAAAAACGGTGTGCGATTTCAGGTTCACCATGCGACTTCTCCATTCATGTCAACTTCAATACAGTATTTGGTGTCTGATTTTGCAACTGTGTCAGAAAGGAAACTAAAGTATAACGCATATTGTGATTCCCATCTCTAAACCTAAAAAGCTTTTCTGTAATTAAGCCTGGATGCTGGATTTGCCATGTGTGCAGGTGATAAACAAAAACAGTGTTAAATTAGCTACTAAACTACGTCTAATTAGATCCCATCAGAAGCAACTGCTAAAAGTTGACTGTAGCCTCTTATTTGCACAAGGACATCTGCTTAGGAATTAAGAGTAAGGTCTTTTAGCACTGAGGATGAAGACAATGTTGAGAAATAAGAGTGGGCCCACATGTGCAAGTTAATCCTATTACCCGGGAGACATGGGGATCGCTGCTTTCGATCAGGGGTCAGAGCCTGAATGACCTCACTCTTACCAGAACAATGGAGCGGAGAAAGACAGTGGGCTTGGGAAGCTGACAGCAGCGTAAAAGGGAAGTCTAACAGACAGGTTTTTATCAGACGTTTACTTTACCTTTATATTTGGGTTTGTTTCTAGGTTAGGGTTCTAGGTTATGAGTCACGCATCATGGAAAATGTTTGAACGGAAAAGTCAGCTTAAAAGTTAACCTTTTCATCCACAATGAAACCTCAAAGACAAAGTGCAGGCCTGGCTGCTCCACTGAACTCCTGGCAGAGATGATGGCTGGTTGGCAGTATGCAGCTTGGTTGTGTGTGTGCTGGCAGAGCCAGTGCAACCGAGACTTTAATGTAGCTGGTATGAGCCCGCACAGAGGTAGGTAGAGGCAATGCAGGCGTCTCATCAGAACCACTAAAGCTAACAAAAAAAAAAAAAACCTGCTGTTTATTTTCCTGTCTTAGTGTGAGAACAGCCAGGTTTTCGTGGGTGAGAGAAGAAAAAAAAATGTAAGGGCTCATTCAATATGGCCATGGTATAAAACATCAGCCTGCCCTGAGAGGGTTCACTTCATTAACACTTGCGCATTTAACTCTTTCTGAAACTGCAAAAATTTACTTGGCTACTATCGTAACCTTGGTTCCCTGAAATATGGAACGAGTATGGGAAAAAGCCTTTTATCTGTTGAACTGAAGCCGTATTCAATCACACAGTGAAACTGCACAACTATTGGTTCCTGCAGTGTGTAAAAAACGAACCAACGGGTCAGCAGGGGAGCTGCATGAGCCTATGGCGACGAAGCCCACCAGAGCCCACCAAAATGGGCAAAGCCATGTGGCAATGTAAGCAACCGTTTCACCATAGGATCCTCGGGTTACTTCGACTGAAGCGACGACTGAGTCGTGCAGCTAACTAGCTTGGCAAAGTATGCAGTATTCCTTCCATATCTCAGGGAACCGAGGTTACGGCAGTAACCAAGTACGTTCCCTGTCGATACTCCACTCGTAATGCATCTTGATCGGGACACCTCTGGCTCTGCACCTCTTTACCTAAATTCAGTACTTCAGACCTATGTGCCCTCTAGAAGCTTGCATTCTGTAAGTGAACGTCCCTTTATTGTGCCATCCCAAAGAGGCACAAAATCACTTTCACTGACTTTTTCATTAACTGTTCCCACCTGGTGGAATGATCTGTCCAACTCAATCCGAGAAGCTGAATCCTTAGCCATCTTCAAGAAACGGTTTAAAAACACATCTCTTCCATCTTTATTTGACCCTCTAACTCTAGCACTCTCTATTCTAATTCATTTTATCTATCTGTCTTCTTTTTATTTAAAAAAACAGACACACACTTGACCCTCTATCAATTGCATATGTATTCTCTAACTGCTAGCTTTCTTTGAAAAACTAACACTAGCTTTATATTTTTTCTATTCTATCTACTTGTTTCTTTAAAAAAAACATAGGTTTCTTTTTTTCTATTCTATCTACTTGTTTCTATAAAAGAACCTTACTACGTGTAATGCGTTAGGCTAACTGAGACTTGTCATTGCACAAGCATTTTGTTGCTCTTTTGTTGGTTTTGATTGCTTCTGTTTTCCTCATTTGTAAGTCACTTTGGATAAAAGCGACTCCTAAATGACTAAAATATATATGTGGCTGAACAACTGGTTATCAAATCTAACTCTGCCTCCTGCACACTTGATCCTATTCCAACATACTTCCTCAAATCCCTTTTGCCTTCACTCATCCAGCCTATTACTCATATAATAAATAGATACCTTGCTACTGGTTATGTTCCACAAGACCTAAAAGTAGCTGCCATCACCCCAATCCTTAAGAAACCTGGACTTGAGAATAGAGATCTGAACAATTTTAGACCAATATCAAACCTCCCATTTGTTGCTAAAATACTTGAGAAGGTAGTTGCAGCACAACTGCAGTCTCATTTAGAGAAACATAATCTTTATGAGCAGTTTCAATCTGGTTTCCGTCCCTCTCACGGTACAGAAACAGCACTTTTAAAAGTGGTTAATGATCTCCTTCTGGTTTCTGATTCAGGTGCCCGCAGTATCCTGGTTCTCCTTGATCTGAGTGCTGCCTTTGATACTGTTTGCCACTCTGTACTTCTTTCTCGACTATCTACTATAGGTATCAATGGTGCTGCTCTTCAGTGGCTAACATCATATCTATCGGATAGACAGCAATTCGTTAGGATAGATAAGAATCGATCTCGCACTGTCACTATTTCCCGTGGTGTACAACAAGGTTCCGTACATGGTCCACTTCTATTTCTCATTTACGTGCTGCCACTGGGTCAGATCATCAGACGCCATGGTCTCAATTTTCATAGTTACGCTGATGATATTTAAATCTATTTTACAGTTCAACCAAGCTCATTTTGCCCACCCCTTTCTATTGTTTCCTGTCTTCAAGAACTTAAAACCTGAATGTCAGATAACATTTTCCAACTAAATGCAGACAAAATTGAAATCCTGCTGGTTGGCCCTATATCACAGAGCTCCTCCCAGCAAGACATCTTCATAGTTCCCTATCTGTCGGTCACTACGAGTTATATCATGATGACATAGGGTATTTACATGGAAGCCCCAATCATCTCTGACTTTAAGAGAAAACGCCAATGAAATTGGCTAGTGGATTTTGCATACCTGAGCCACTCCCCGTGCATACAGGTATAAAAAAAGGGCGTACACTCATTAGATTTTTGCTTCGGAGCCGAGTGGATGAGAAGAGTGCTGATCTCCACAAATCCATTCATCTTTGTTTTGTTCCTGGTTGGTGTCACGGTGCAGTCAGCGGAGTCCCTTTCAACAGCGATTTCCCTGGGCACTTCAACTAAGAGAGCAAATTCTAAAAGAGCAAATCACGGACGGTTGCGTCTTTTTCAAGATGCCGTTCCGTCCGTGTCCTTCTGGTTGTGGTCGTTTCCTGTCCGCGGATGACGGACGCGAATGTTGTCTTCAGTGTCTGGGCCTCCAACACACTGAAGATACGTTCGTGGATGACTCATGCGCCTGTTGTGGGCGTATGAGCATGATTTCGCTGCGATCTCGCCTTTCCTTTCTGAAAGGATTGGCACCCTCTGCCGCCACCCGTGCTCGGTTCTCTGGCTCGAGCAGAGAACCACCGGCTGGCGCTCTGGGAGATCTGAGGGTAACAGTGAGAGCCTCTCCGCCGGGTACGTCCCCACGGACCTCTTACTCCTTACCCAGCGAACATCCCGTCCGGTTCCTGGGTGATTTCGCTGGTACGTCCCACAGGGTGCCCAGCATTTCATTCGGTGCGCCATCTGAGGATAGGATGTTGATCGCAGCATCGGGGGATGGGTTTACGTCCTCTGAGGATAAAGGTGCGGTGGGGCTGCCCCCCTCGGGTGTTGTCGCCACCGCTGCACCGGACCCAGAGCTGACGGGCATGTCAGGGACCAAGGTCAGGGACCTCCAAGCGTTTTCGGTAAACAAAGAGTGCCTTGTGTTCGGGCCAGTCTACTCTCACGTTGTTTTGAGACCCCGGCCTGGATACGTGCCCAAGGTTCCAACCACGCCCTTACCATGGTGAACCTGCAAGCACTGCCCTCGGAGGAGGCAGATCCAGCCTTAGCGTTGCTGTGTCCTGTAAGAGCATTGCACATATACGTGGACCGCACCCGAAGCTTCAGAAGCTCTGAGCAGCTCTTTGTCTGCCACGGAGGTCAGCAGAAAGGGAAGGCTGTCTCCAAACAAAGGCTGGCCCACTGGATAGTGGATGCCGTCGCCTTGGCGTACCAATCCCAAGGCGAGCCGTGCCCCCTGGGGGTGAGGGCTCACTCCACTCAGAGTGTTGCCTCCTCCCATGCGTTGGCGCACAACGCTTCTCTGGCGGACATCTGAAGAGCTACGGGCTGGGAGACATCGAACACCTTCGCAAGATTCTACAGTCTCCGCGTTGAGCCTGGGTCAGTCCATATCAGTGTCTCCACATGTTACCTCCCTTTGGGCAGGATGTGGCCTCCGTAGTGCCCTTCTCCGGAAGGCTTGCTTCCCTGCCGTTACTGCCAAGCTGTAACAACAAATAGGAAAGACTTGAAGCCGTCTTTCACTGAAGGTCGAAATCCCTTTTGATTTCTGTTGGGAAAGGAACAGCGGCTTGGCTATCTCCAGCAGCAATGTACTCAGTGGTCCCTACGGGCACCAAGGTTAGCGAATTTGCGCTGGGGCGGTGGGAAGGTGGCAACCTCTTGCAAGGCATTTGTCTGTCACGCGCTCGCTTGTCAACATCTGCATGCCACGAGGTTGCTACGGGGTTCAGCTTGTGGCGCTTTCCATAGGACCCCTATGTCGTCACAACATAACTCGTAGTGACCGACAGATAGGGAACGTCTAGGTTACGTATGTAACCCCCGTTCCCTGATGGAGGGAACGGAGACGTTATGTCCCCATGCCACAATCTTGAACCATCGCTGGTTGCCAGGGACTCGTCTCGGCTCCTCAGCGTAAAACCTAATGAGTGGATGCACCTGTCGCCCTTTTATACCCGTATGCACGGGGAGTGGCTCAGGTATGCAAAATCCACTAGCCAATTTCATTGGCGTTTTCTCTTAAAGTCAGAGATGATTGGGGCTTCCAAGTAAATCACCTATGTCGTCACAAATAACGTCTCTATTCCCTCCATCAGGGAATGGGGGTTACGTACGTAACCTAGACATTATCAATGGTGTCCAGATTAGGCCCTCAACAACTGTGCAAAATTTGGGAGTGTTGTTTGACTGCGCTATGCTTTGATTCACACATTGGTCAGATTGTTAAATCATACTTTTACCAATTGCGAAATATTGTTTGTATTCGCCTCTCACTTGATTTTGCAGATGCTGAAACTATTATCCATGCATTTATAACCTCTAGATTGGATTACTGCAACTCCTTATATAGCGGCTTACCTGCCAAAGTTATTAATCATCTCAAAATTGTACAAAACTCTGCTGCTCGAGCCCTTACATTTAATAAAAAATTTGCACATATCACTCCCATCCTTCACCAACTTCACTGGCTTCCGGTGGCCAAACGTATATAGTTCAAACACTTAGTTTTAGTTTATAAGGCCCATAATGGCCTTGCACCTCAATACCTAGTCGAGTTAGTGCAACCATATGTTCCTGCACGGACTCTCAGATCTAGCAATGATAACTTGCTTGTTGTGCCCAAGTATAAACTCTCTACGGTGGGTGGTAGATCATTCTGTATTATAGGCCCTAAGCTATGGAATAAGCTGCCCCATAATGTTTGTGCTGTCTCCTCTCTCCAGACTTTTAAGTATCAACTTAAAACTCATCTATTCACTTTGTTCTCTAAATAACTCTTCTACCTCTATGTTTTCCTTTCTATATGACACATGACCATTTTCTGGACATAGCCTAGCCGATGTTATCATATGATT